>JARQOD010001302.1:49202-62443 GCA_033576555.1 Oophaga sylvatica
GGGTGCACCTTACGAAGACTGGAAAACATGTATTTGGAAGTCGCCTTGCTACACTCATCAGGAGAGCTTTACACTAGAACAATGTGGGAAGGGAAGCAAAACGCCAGAAAAAGCCATAACCTGACAAATACTATTGAGAACTCAGCTATTAGAAGTGGAAAGGAAGAACGAAGACAAAGCAATCTAAATAATAAAAATATTGGAGGAAGAGAAACCAATCACAAACTAAAATGTTTTCATACAAATGCACAAAGCATGAGCAACAAACAAGGAGAATTGGAACTACTAACGCAGGAGAAGAAGTATGATGTCATTGGAATCACTGAAACTTGGTGGGATGATACACATGATTGGAATACAAGGCTAGAAGGATACAATTTATTTGCAAGAAACAGACTTGATAAACGAGGAGGAGGTGTGGCATTGTATGTTAGAAAAGCATATATCTGCACAGAGATTGACGCTTCAGAGACTGGGAGTTCTGTGGAAACTGTTTGGGTAAGAATACAAGGACAGAACAATAGAAAGGACACCATTGTAGGCATTTACTACAGGCCGCCTATGCAAGCTGAAGATATGGATGAACTCTTTATGCATCAAATGGCCAAGTTCTCCAAAAAATATGACATAGTGGTCATGGGAGATTTCAACTATCCAGACATTTGTTGGGAATCTCTCTCAGGCAAAACTAACAGGTCAAGGAAATTCTTATCCTCTCTTGCTGACAACTTTATCTTTCAAAAGGTAGAGGAGAAAACAAGGGATCTGCTACCTTGGATCTAATCCTTATAAACAGGGAGGAAATGGTTGAGGAGGTAAGAGTGGCTGGGACCTTAGGAGGTAGTGACCATGCTATTTTAGAATTTTGGATAACAAGAGGAGGAAGACCTGTGAAGACTCAGACGTCAAGGTTAGATTTCAGAAAGGCAGATTTTAAGGGACTCAGAAAGAGAATTGGAGGGATCCAATGGCAGGATATCCTTAAGGACAAAAATGTCCAGGAAGGATGGGACATCTTGAAAAATGAGATTCTCAAAGCACAATCGTTAACAATTCCAAAAAGAGTGAAGAATGGGAAGCATTTAAGGAAACCAGGATGGATGAACATAGAACTTAAACACATGCTAAAAAGGAAGAAAGAAATGTTTATCAAATGGAAAGAGGGAGGCTTATCTAAAGAAGAATATAATGCCATCTGCAGAACCTGCAGGGCACAAATCAGATTATCTAAAGCTGACAATGAATTAAGGCTTGCAAGAGATGTCAAAAGCAACAAAAAAGAATTTTGGGGATACGTCAAAAGTAAAAAAAAAGTCAAAGATGCTATAGGATTTTTACAGGATGAAAATGATGAAATGGTAAGAAAGGATGTTGAGAAGGCTGAACTTTTAAATGCCTATTTTGCATCTGTTTTCTCTCAGAAAGGAAATGTAACATCAACTGATCTTCACTGTCCTATTAAAGGAATAGAGGAATCCAGGATATCTATAAACAGAAAGACAGTGAGGAAACACTTAGCTAACCTAAATGAATTCAAGTCTCCAGGTCCAGATGAATTACACGGGCAGCACGGTGGCTCAGTGGGCAGCACGGTGGCTCAGTGGATAGCACTACAGCCTTGCAGCGCTGGAGTCCTGGGTTCGAATCCCACCTAGGACAACATCTGCAAGGAGTTTGTATGTTCTCCCCGTGTTTGCGTGGGTTTCCTCCGGGTACTCCGGTTTCCTCCCACACTCCAAAAACATACTGATAGGGAATCTAGATTGTGAGCCCCATCAGGGACAGCGATGAAAATGTGGCAAAACTGTAAAGCGCTGCGGAATCTGTTAGCGCTATATAAAAAAAAAAAAATTACACCCCAGAATACTGAAGGAGATAGCAGAAGAAATTCTTGAACCACTGTCCATAATCTTTGAAAATTCTTGGAGAACAGGAGAAGTCCCAGAAGACTGGAGAAGAGCAAATGTTGTTCCTATCTTCAAAAAGGGGAAGAAGGTGGACCCAGGGAACTACAGGCCGGTGAGTCTGACTTCTATACCAGGAAAGATCTTTGAACAAATTATTAAAGAACATGTATGTAAGTACCTGCATAAGAATGAAGTGATTAAACAGAGTCAGCATGGGTTTGTAACTAATAAGTCATGTCAGACTAACTTAATTTCCTTCTATGACAGAATCACTGACTGGGTGGATCAGGGAAATGCTGTAGATATAGTATATCTTGACTTCAGCAAAGCATTTGACAAAGTATCTCACACAATCCTTATTGAAAAAATGACTAAGTATGGAATGGACAAGGCAACTGTTAGGTGGATTCATAACTGGCTTAGTGATCGAACTCAAAGAGTGGTGATAAATGGCTGCACATCCAGTTGGAAGAATGTCTCAAGTGGGGTACCACAAGGCTCTGTTTTGGGCCCTGTATTGTTCAACATCTTTATCAATGATTTAGATGTAGGAATTGAGGGTAAACTGATCAAATTTGCTGATGACACAAAGCTAGGAGGGGTAGCTAATACTAGAGAAGAGAGAGACAGGATTCAAAAAGATATAAATAAACTGGAGCAGTGGGCAGCAACTAACAGAATGGTTTTTAACAGGGAAAAATGCAAAGTACTACATCTGGGCAATAAAAATGAAAAAAGCATATACAAAATGGGAGGAATAGGGCTAAGTAACAGCACATGTGAAAAAGACTTGGGTATACTAATTGATCACAGACTGAACATGAGTCAACAGTGTGATGCAGCAGCAAAAAAGGCAAATACAATTCTAGGATGTATCAACAGAAGCATACAGTCTAGATCACGTGAGGTCATTATTGCCCTCTACTCCTCTTTGGTCAGACCTCATCTGGAATACTGTGTCCAGTTTTGGGCACCACATTTTAAAAAAGACATCAACAAACTGGAGCAAGTTCAAAGGAGAGCCACCAGAATGGTGACCGGTCTGCAAACCATGTCCTATGAGGAACGGTTGCAGGATTTGGGAATGTTTAGCTTGCAAAAAAGAAGACTGAGAGGAGACTTAATAGCTGTCTACAAATATCTCAAGGGCTGTCACATTGTAGAAGGATCATCTTTATTCTCATTTGCACAAGGAAAGACTAGAAGCAATGGGATGAAACTGAATGGAGGAGACACAGATTAGATATTAGAAAAAAATTCTTGACAGTTAGGGTGATCAAGGAGTGGAACAGGCTGCCACGAGAGGTGGTAAGTTCTCCTTCAATGGAAGTCTTCAAACAGAGGCTGGACAGTCATCTGTCTGGGATGATTTAGAGAATCCTGCTTTGAGCAGGGGGTTGGACCAGATGGCCCAGGAGGTCCCTTCCAACTCTACCATTCTATGATTCTATGATTCTAAGTCTGCGGAGAAGATCTTCGAGACAAGTCCTGCGGGAAGATTTGCCTGGCAAGGGTGTATCCCAAGGGTCATCCAGAGAAGGCAGTCAAGGTGTACGTTAGCCTGGTCGACCAGAGCACCAAATCACTGGCCAGATCAGAACTCTTCAACTTGTGTTTGACTTAAAAGGAGACATCTATCCCTACACCTTGGGCACCTGCAGCGGCATTATAAAAACCTTTGGAGGGGCCAGCAACTGCTAAATTCCCAACCTTTGACGCCTATCTCCATCACAAGCCTGGTCAAGCGGAAGCCGTCCTAGACTTCAGTGCTCAGAGTGAGAGCCCCTCTCTCAACAGCCTACCTCTTACCGATGGTGTTAGAGTTCTCCCCATGCAATGCAGCCTCAGCACACTGCCTGATGTCGAACAACACACGTTCACTTCTCAAGCATCACCCTGTGGTGAACTTGCTATCGAACGAGGAGCCTCGTCCATTGAAAACAGCATCCACGGTCCTCTTGGGTTCAAGACACCCATTACAGTTCAAGGCAGGGTACCACTGAGAGAGCTTGCTACTCAGGGCATCAACAGGAACACTATATTACTATCTCAGAGACAACAAAGGTGGGAAATGGGGAAGAAGTCTCTAAAGGCCTTACAGCAACTCCAAGTCCTGCACCGTAGTTCTTTAAAGAATCTTTCAACCATCAAAGAGACAAGTCTACTTTTCCTACGATGCATGTACGAAGACTACAGCTGCAGGAGCCTCTCCGAGTGCTTAAGAAACCGGCAAAAAGGTACGTCACAGCTTCAACTTGGACAAGGTCGTTTATTTCAAAACCTTCATACCCTGCACCAAGGCTGGGACTCTGTACTGCCGTGCTAACAGTAAAAACCAAAAGAGCCACAATCTGAGCAGTGGCATCTCGTCTCCACTGACCTGCATCTAGCTAAGTGGAGAATAGGTCTCAGGACAACAATCAACTTTGACCACAGCGCGCGGCCATCGCTCATAGGTTGGCTGCACAACAATCCTTACTCTATGGTTACTAGTTACAAACTTGAGCCAAGAGAACCAGAGTCTGGGAAGGATTTTGGACCAACCTGCATTACAAGCTGTTTGTCCATGGTGCCAGTATGGAAACTGAGATCTCATTACCCTGGACATCCTTCCAGCTGGTCAGCCATCGTGCCTGCTGACATCCATTTCAGGTTCATCATCTGCTGGCTCCTTCGAGCAGGAGTCACATGAACTTAACTTTGTCACTGGACTCTGTCACAGCATACCTCCGCATAATTCTGCTGTGCTAGGACACAGAACTATCAGTGTCCAACAGAAGTTTGAACTTCCCCTTGTGGACTAGAACTTCTACTGTTGGGTTGGTGGAAGCAGGGCCGCCATCAGGGCATTACTTCCCTTACTGCTGTATGGGGCCCTGTGACCAGCAGAACAGAAGGGGGGCCCGCAGGTCAGGGGCCCCACTCCTGTGCTTCTAGACATCGGGCCCCAAGTGCTGTGCGTCATCGGGCCCCAAGTGTTGTGTCTGTGCGCTGCGGCCGGGCCTGCAGCGCACACATCAGCAGAGCCGCCACAGCGCCCGACATCAGAGAGAAGTGAAAGAGCTGAAGGACCTGTGGTGACGTCATCATTATCACAGGCATTCACTGTTTATTAGCTCTGCCCCTGATCACATGACGATGATGTCACCACAGGTCCTTCAGCTCACACAGCAGCAGCTGCATCTTCGCTGCATGAGCGCGGCCAGGTAAGAAGAAAGTTTTTTATTTTATCTTATTATTGAAAGGGGCAGAATGGAGACACGGGGCAGGATGGGAGACACTGGGGCAGGATCGGAGACACGGGGCAGGATGGGAGACACTGGGGCAGGATGGGAGACACGGGGCAGGATGGGAGACACGGGGCAGGATGGGAGACACCGGGGCAGAATGGGAGACACCGGGGCAGAATGGGAGACACTGGGGCAGAATGGGAGACACTGGGGCAGGATGGGAGACACTGGGGCAGGATGGGAGACACGGGACAGCCTTCGACACCGTGGACCATTCCCTCCTGCTACAGATTCTCTCATCTCTTGGCATCACAGACTTGGCCCTATCCTGGATCTCATCATAGCTAACAGACCGAACATTTAGTGTCTCCCTCTCACACACCACCTCCTCACCTCCCCCCTGTCTGTCGGTGTTCCTCAAGTCTCAGTCCTAGGACCCCTACTCTTCTCCATCTACACCTTCGGCCTGGGACAGCTCATAGAATCCCACGGCTTGCAGTATCATCTCTAAACCGATGACACGCAGATCTACCTATCTGGACCTGACCTCACCTCCCTACTGACCAAAATCCCACAGTGTCTGTCTGCTATCTCAGCCTTCTTTTCTGCTCGCTTTCTCAAACTGAACATGGACAAAACAGAATTCATCATCTTTCCCCCACCTCATTCTACCCCTCCACCAGACCTATCCATCAATGTCAATGGCTGCTCGCTTTCCCCAGTCCCGCATGCTCGGTGCCTTGGGGTGATCCTCGACTCTGCCCTCTCTTTCAAACCACATATCCAAGCCCTCGCCACCTCCTGCCGCCTCAAACTCAAAAATATTTCCCGGATCCGCACATTCCTCAACCATGAAACCACAAAAACACTAGTGCACGCCCTTATCATCTCCCGCCTCGACTACTGCAACCTCCTACTGTCTGGCCTCCCCTCTAGCACTCTGGCACCACTCCAGTCCATCCTACACTCTGCTGCCCGACTAATCCACCTGTCTCCCTGCTATTCACCAGCCTCCCCCCTATGCCAGGCCCTTCACTGGCTTCCTATTGCCCAGAGGCTCCAGTTCAAAACCCTAACCATGACATACAAAGCCATCCACAACCTTTCTCCTCCATACATCTGTGACATGGTCTCCCGCTACCTACCCACATGCAACCTTCGATCCTCTCAAGACCTCCTTCTCGACTCCCCCCTCATCTCTTCTTCCCACAACCGCATACAAGACTTCTCCCGGGCTTCCCCCATACTCTGGAACTCCCTGCCGCAAAACATCAGACTTTCACCAACAACGGAAACCTTCAAGAAGAACCTGAAGACCCACCTGTTCCAACAAGCCTACAGCCTGCAATGATCCTCAGTCTACTGAACCATCGCACAACCAGCTCTACCCTTTCCTAGTGTATCCTCACCCATCCCTGTAGACTGTGAGCCCTCGCGGGCAGGGTCCTCTCTCCTTCTGTACTTGTGTGTCCCTTGTCTAGCACATGTTTATTGTACCTGTCTATATTTTCCCCTTTCATATGTAAAGCGCCATGGAATAAATGGCGCTATATAAATGTATAATAATAATTAGAGACACCAGGGCAGGCTGGGAGACATCGGGGCAGGATGGGAGACACGGGTCAGGATGGGAGACACCGGGCAGGATGGGAGACACTGGGGCAGGGTGGGAGACACTGGGGCAGGGTGGGAGACACTGGGGCAGGATGGGAGACACCGGGCAGGATGGGAGACACTGGGGCACCAGGGGCAGGATGGGAGACACGGGGCAGGATGGGAGACACTGGGGCAGGATGGGAGACACGGGGCAGGATGGGAGACATTGGGGTAGATTGGGAGACACTGGGGCAGGATGGGAGACACTCGGGCAGGATGGGAGACAAGGGGGCAGGATGGGAGACAAGGGGGCATAATGGAGACAAGGACCGGATGGAGACAAGGGGCAGGATGGGAGACACTTGGGCAGGATGGGAGACACTGGGTCAGGATGGGAGACACTGGGACAGGATGGGAGACAAGGGGGCAGAATGGAGACACAAGGCAGAATGGAGACAAGGGGCCGGATGGAGACAAGGGGCAGGATGGGAGACACTGGGCAGGATGGGAGACATGGGGGCAGGATGGGAGACACTGGGGCAGGATGGGAGACATGGGGGCAGGATGGGAGACAAGGGGGCAGGATGGAAGACATTAAGGCAGGGAGACAATGGGGCAGGATGGGAGACACTGGACCGGATGGAGACAAAGGGCAGGATGGGAGACACTGGGGCAGGATGGGAGACACCGGGGCAGGATGGGAGACACCGGGGCAGGATGGGAGACACCGGGGCAGGATGGGAGACACGGGGCAGGATGGGAGACACAGGGCAGGATGGGAGACACTGGGGCAGGGTGGGAGACACCGGGACAGGATGGGAGACACCGGGGCAGGATGGGAGACACCGGGGCAGGATGGGAGACAGTGGGGCACCAGGGGCAGGATGGGAGACATGGGGCAGGATGGGAGACACTGGGGCAGGATGGGAGACACTTGGGCAGGATGGGAGACACTGGGGCAGGATGGGAGACAAGGGGGCAGGATGGGAGACAAGGGGGCAGGATGGGAGACAAGGGGGCAGGATGGGAGACACGGCGGCAGGATGGGAGACATGGGGGCAAGATGGAGACAAGGGGCCGGATGGAGACAAGGGGCCGGATGGGAGACACTGGGGCAGGATGGGAGACACAGGGGGGCAGGATGGCAGACACTGAGGCAGGATGGGAGACATGGGGGCATGATAGGAATCAAGGGGGCAGGATGGGAGATACTAAGGCAGGATGGGAGAAACTGGGGCAGGATGGGAGACAAGGGGGCAGAATGGAGACACGGGACCGGATGGAGACAAGGGGCAGGATGGGAGACACTGGGGCAGGATGGGAGAACTGGGGCAGGATGGGAGACATTGGGGCAGGATGGGAGACACTGGGGCAGAATGGAGGCATGGGGCAGAATGGAGACACGGGGTAGAATGGAGACAAGAGGCCGGATGGAGACAAGGGGCCGGATGGAGACATGGGGCCGGATGGGAGACACTGGGGCAGGATGGGAGATACTGGGGCAGAATGGAGGCACGGGGGCAGAATGGAGGCATGGGGCAGAATGGAGACACGGGGTAGAATGGAGACAAGAGGCCGGATGGAGACAAGGGGCCGGATGGAGACACGGGGCCGGATGGAGACAAGGGGCAGGATGGGAGACACAGGGGGCAGGATCATGGTGCAAGATCATGGGACAGGATGGGGAGATCATATAAGGCAGGATGGGACATCACATGGAGCAGAATGGATAATCATGAGGGCAGGATGGTAGAGCATATGGCTGGAGCCAGGAATGAAACACATGGGGGCCAGGATGGGGGATATTATTACCATAGGGTCTAATTAAGGGATATTATTACTGCAGTGATGTATTTATTTTATTTTTTGAGGATACTGTTTTAAATGGGAGGCGGTCCTCTTACTGTGCAGAGCAACAGTATGTCACCTTTTTTTCTTCATCTGGTGTAATTTAGAATTTGGGGAAAAAAATAAGTAATGTGTTCTGCAAGCCGTGCTCTAGATAACTGTGTTATTTCCTGCAGAGGCAAGCCCTGGCCGGAAGAAGTGATGGCGGTCTGTGCTGGATGAAAGATGAAAAGCGAAGATGAAGGACTTCACCTAGAGACGTCACTGGTGAGTCAGTGTTACCTGTACACTGACCCTATACACTGTATACTCTATACAGAAGTCCTGTGTACAATGTCACCAGTGATCACTGTATTACCTGTACATAGACACTGTATACTAAGTACAGATCTCCTGTGTATAATGGCACTTATGGTGATATTAGTATTGTGTTTTTTTTTTATTAATGATCAGTATTGTAGTATTCAGTCTCTATGTGGTGGTAATATGTTGTCTGGCAATGGTGTGGTGGTATTTGTTCCTTGTATGTGCTGTAATTCGGTCACTGTGTGGTGGTAATATGTGGTCTGGTCATGGTGTGGTAGTATTTGTCTCTTGTATGTGATATTATTCGGTCACTGTGGTGGTAGTATGTGGTCTGGTCATGGTGTGGCGGTATTTGTCCCTTGTATGTGGTATTATAGGTTACTATGTGGTGGTAATACGTGATCTGTCATGGTGCGGTGGTATTTGTTCCTTGTATGTGATATTATTGGTCATTTTAAAAATTGAAAAATAAATAAAAATATACCTAAATTGTATTGCATATTTTAACAAATGATTAATAGGATAGAGTAGAGTAGGGCCCGGCCAAAAGAGTCTACCTTGTTCTGGTTGTGGCTTAAAAAATCTTCTGGCCAAAATAAAAGCTGCTGGCTATATGTGTGATCTGGTGATTGGAACTGTTAATGTGTGATTGGTGAGAAGTGGAGTTTTTCCAAGAGAGAGCGGTGGTACTGTGGACAGTTCAAGGGGTGGAGGTGGGACTTGGGTGGAGCCTGGGCAGAGTCTCAAGGGGCCCCGAAAATGTTGCCAGTATGGGGCCCCGAAAATCCTAGTGGCTGCCCTGGGTGGAAGAATTGGCATGTTGCCGCTTCCCCCGTCCGAAGATGGGTTTTTCTATTGGACTCATTTTTCTATTTTTTCATTTTTCATTCAAGGATTACATTTTACTGCAAGTATGGACTTGATTACCGCATTATTGTTGCATTGGTTTTTCTTCTCTCCTCTCATTGCAGGTTTCATGACGTCAAGGGACAGAGTCGACTCCTTACGTCGCACAAGGACTTATGAAATCTGATGATTTCAGATGAGGAGTGTTGTGTCCCATGAATGGGAACAACCTGTAATGTATATTTCTCGGTATGTTAGTTTTTTCCTCCAATCAGCAAAATTCCCTGTTGCTGCTATGTAGAATTAGATTGTGAATATTGTCCCTATTTCCCTCTCGTAGTTGGGCTCTGTATTAGGTTGCTCCTCCCTTCTTCCTCAGTTTAGTCTACAGCGGCCATTACTCAAGACGCATGTTTACTGCCCTGTACAGATTACTCCTTTTTATCAACTGTTCATTGTAACTAATACAAGATTTTGGAAGAAAACAGCATAGTTTCTTCTGATCTTTCTGCCGGTCGAGTTAAACTGTCTGCGTACGCCTGGTGGTGTGAGTTCGAGTTACGCAATTATCTAAAAAGTTGATAATTAGAACACTTGAGATTTGCAGCCATTAGAAAGAGGCAGAATAGTAATGTAGGGATGTTACTCACTTGGGGGCATCAGGAGGAACAGGAAGCGTTTCCATTTAAATGTCCAGGATGGTTTATTTCTGCTTCATAAACCATCCATAAGCAAAGGAGAAATAAATGGACTTCAGTGAAAGCAAAACAAAGGAAACAGTTCTATTGACAAAGTCTCTTGTCAGCCGGTCCTGGTCACACAGGCTGGATCACGTCCAGTACACTGGCTCAATCTGGATATACCACACAGGAGGCCTTCTCCCTCCACACACAACCGTGTGTCAAACAACACACTCCATTTTAACAGGTTAACCACACCCAGAGGTGGGCTATGTGGAAAACCAGACCGGCAATCTCTCAGGCAACCTGTAAAACCTGGCCCAGATGAACCAAACAATCCTCTTAGTGATATGTGCACTAAAGCAATGTTCCAGATTTACATCATAGATGACAAACACTTCTGTGATACATATCTCCCATCAACTCACTACAGGTGGAAGAAAGGAGATTCCGGCAGCTAAATAGGAAAGGGTTCTTTACAGTTAGAGCAGTCAGACTGTGGAATGCCGACCACAAGACTTCGTAATGGCCAACACTATAACAGCTTTTATACAAGGGCTGGATGATTTCCTCAATACATAGAACATTGGGGGTTATAGTTAAATTAGTGATGAAATTTACAATTGGTGGAGAAAGGTTGAACTTGATGGACGGGGTCTAACCTATGTAACTATCTCTCCTTAAGCGGCTTTACAGTAGATAGAAACACTGTCATTTACTGAAACAGAAACAGAAACAGATGTGTAAGAGACTTAAAACTGGGTCAGGCACAGCCAAACTCTGCTACAATGGTGTGGATGTGTCTGACAGTTTCATGCCAAGACTGAGCACAGCAACAAGACACAAGGTAGAGTATTTACACTGCGTCAGCGAGGTCTCTCCTGGGGAAAGATTTCACAGCAGATTGGGGCTATAAGGTGTGCTGTTCAAGATTAACAGAAGAAGCACCAAAAAATGGCTAACGATGAGCACCAAGAGATCAGGGATCGGCAGAGGAAACTTTGTGCAGCAGATGACAGAAACATTGTAATTACTTTCCCTCAAAATCAGACGATGTCCGGCTAAGGCATCAGCTCATAACTGGCAGCAATCAGCTGCTCCCATTGACCATTTGAAGAAGTCCGGCCAGAAGTCACCTTTGATATGTAAACAAGGCCTAGCGACTAGACCAGGAGTGGACAAAAGAAGGGCCCTGTAGAAGAACAGTATAGGGGCCTTTGCAGTCCACACTTCCACACGGTTTGGAAGTGGTAGTGGACTCCTCTCCTCTTCGGCCATTGTGCAGCTGCACAGGTTGCACCAGTGGTATGTCTGCCCTAGACTCAGCTGTACACGAAAACATAGGACATGGGTTGCAGATAATGTCAGTACGTCTCTGGACTTAGGAGTCACAATGTGGAATAAATGACTGTAACAGAAGAAGATTGTTCCCAAAGCGCCGGAGATCAGCACAATAATGAGGGTCTTCAGGAGCAGGGAGACTGTGGAGGGTCCGGTAGGGTTGGAGTTGCAGGTCAGCAGATGGAGTTGAGGATTTGGTCAGGATTAATGGTGTCCTCAATGCTGAGAAATCCAGGATAGGCTAAGAAAGCAATTAGAAGCGTAATAGGTTTTATCCAGTGTAAAATCCATTCAATGAGTAAAGGTCATAGTAACCTGATTAAGTTGTGATCACATAATATTAGAAAAGCAGGTAATCTCAGCGGCAGCAGGTCCACAGGTCCACAGACAAGTTAGACAGTGGAGAAGGAGAAAACGTTTAGAATCCACACTGCTGGTGAACCATAAATTATGGCTTTGACCTGAGGAAAATGTATTATTCAAAACGCATAGACAAAATCAAAACCACAGACTCTTAATGTAAGTCTGAGCTGCCTTCATTTACCAGCAGCGCGGATTCTGGATTCTCCACACTCTTTCCTTCTACACTGAGAAATCCCAGAGACACTTATCCATCATGTAACAGCATCACGGTGTAATGTATGTAGTACAGTTCATATAGCGTCTTGTGCTTGGGTGCGATGAAAATACATGAGACACAGGTTTGATATAGAAAGTCTTGTATTACTTCATACAAATTGGCAAAAATAGTCACACAGTTTGCAGACACAGAAGCAGGAGACACAGCAGGCCAGAGTAATCTAAGCTCAGCAATCACTCTCCACAACAGGTTCAGGATCTTCTTCTCTGTTACCATAAGTCCATGCAAACGTGGGTCTTTTAAAGAGCAGGGTTCAGAGTCCACAAGTGCTTCAGAGTTCCTCAGTAGGAATAGCTGGAGTACAAGGTCCAAGGCTTCAGGAGTCAGATCACAGGTTCACTGCAGGCTAGATTCTGAAGCACTGATTGCTCAGCTGTGGCTGCTTAAGAAGCAAAAGGAGAGAATCAGGGCAGAAACATAGAATGGTAGAGTTGGAAGGGACCTCCTGGGCCTTCTGGTCCAACCCCCTGCTCAAAGCAGGATTCTCTAAATCATCCCAGACAGATGTCTATCCAGCCTCTGTTTGAAGACTTCCATTGAAGGAGAACTCACCACCTCTTGTGGCAGCCTGTTCCACTCATTGATCACCCTAACTGTCAAAAAGTTTTTTCTAATATCTAATCTGTGTCTCCTCCTATTCAGTTTCATCCCATTGCTTCTAGTCTTTCCTTGTGCAAATGAGAATAAAGATGATCCTTCTACAATGTGACAGCCCTTAAGATATTTGTAGACAGCTATTAAGTCTCCTCTCAGTCTTCTTTTTTGCAAGCTAAACATTCCCAAATCCTGCAACCGTTCCTCATAGGACATGGTTTGCAGACCGGTCACCATTCTGGTGGCTCTTCTC
>JARQOD010001302.1:62543-102517 GCA_033576555.1 Oophaga sylvatica
GATTCTGTCATAGAAGGAAATTAAGTTAGTCTGACATGACTTATTAGTTACAAACCCATGCTGACTCTGTTTAATCACTTCATTCTTATCCAGGTACTTGCATACATGTTCTTTAATAATTTGTTCAAAGATCTTTCCTGGTATAGAAGTCAGACTCACCGGCCTGTAGTTCCCTGGGTCCACCTTCTTCCCCTTTTTGAAGATAGGAACAACATTTGCTCTTCTCCAGTCTTCTGGGACTTCTCCTGTTCTCCAAGAATTTTCAAAGATTATGGACAGTGGTTCAAGAATTTCTTCTGCTATCTCCTTCAGTACCCTGGGGTGTAATTCATCTGGACCTGGAGACTTGAATTCATTTAGGTTAGCTAAGTGTTTCCTCACTGTCTTTCTGTTTATAGATATCCTGGATTCTTCTATTCCTTTAATAGGACAGTGAAGATCATTTGATGTTACATTTCCTTTCTGAGAGAAAACAGATGCAAAATAGGAATTTAAAAGTTCAGCCTTCTCAACATCCTGACTTACCATTTCATCATTTTCATCCTGTAAAAATCCTATAGCATCTTTGACTTTTCTTTTACTTTTGACGTATCCCCAAAATCCTTTTTTGTTGCTTTTAACGTCACTTGCAAGCCTTAATTCATTGTCAGCTTTAGATAATCTGATTTGTGCCCTGCAGGTTCTGCAGACGGCATTATATTCTTCTTTAGATATGCCTCCCTCTTTCCATTTGATAAAAATTTCTTTCTTCCTTTTTAGCATGTGTTTAAGTTCTATGTTCATCCATCCTGGTTTCCTTAAATGCTTCCCATTCTTCCCTCTTTTTGGAATTGTTAACGATTGTGCTTTGAGAATCTCATTTTTCAAGATTTTCCATCCTTCCTGGACATTTTTGTCCTTAAGGATATCCAGCCATTGGATCCCTCCAATTCTCTTTCTGAGTTCCTTAAAATCTGCCTTTCTGAAATCTAACCTTGACGTCTGAGTCTTCACAGGTCTTCCTCCTCTTGTTATCCAAAATTCTAAAATAGCATGGTCACTACCTCCTAGAGTCCCAGCCTCTCTTACCTCCTCCACCATTTCCTCCCTGTTTATGAGGATTAGATCCAAGGTAGCAGATCCCCTTGTTTTCTCCATTACCTTTTGGAAGATAAAGTTGTCAGCAAGAGAGGATAAGAATTTCCTGGACCTGTTAGTTTTGCCTGAGAGAGATTCCCAACAAATGTCTGGATAGTTGAAATCTCCCATGACCACTATGTCATATTTTTTGGAGAACTTGGCCATTTGATGCATAAAGAGTTCAAGCTGGAAACTCCATATTGACTGAGGGCAAGATAGCTGCAGCAAGACAGAAAGTAAAATGGCTGACGAACAAACTGAGTTTCAGGAACATGTACACAGAACCTTACATTACTCCCCCTTAGGGACAACCTCCGGATGACCTCAGACCAGGCTTGTGTGGGTATCTCTGATGAAACTGACGGAGCAAGCGAGGAGCATTAACGTTATTGACTGGTTCCCATGAGTTGTCCTCCACTGGGTAGCCCTGCCATTTAATCAGATATTGTAACTGATTTTATACAACCTGGAATCTAAAATCCTTTCCACCACAAATTCTTCCTGACCATCGACTAGCACTGGGTCAGGGCAAGGAGAAGAACGTCCAGGAAACGTATTGGGTGTCGCAGCCTTTAGTAGGGATACATGAAAGACTGGGTGGATTCTCATAGTTCTGGACAGTTGAAGACGACAAGCAACGGCACTTATAATTTTACTGATTTTATAGGGTCCAATGTACTTATGTCCCAACTTAGACGATGGAATCCTTAACTTAAGATTTCTGGTTGACAGCCAGACCAAGTCTCCTACCTTGAAAGCTGGTGCAGGTTTACGAAATTTATCTGCTGCTTTCTTGTACCTTTCCTGAGCCGATTCCAGATTCTCCTTTAGAAGATCCATATTCTTCTGTAAAGACGTGATTCTTTCAGCCACTGCTGGTAAAGGCGTTTCTATGGGAAATCGTGGTAGAATGTTAGGATGATAACCTAGATTAGATAAAAAGGAGACTGCTTAGTGGAGGCACTCTGAGAGTTGTTATAAGAGAACTCAGCTAATGGAAGTAGATCCACCCAATCATCCTGTAGGTGGCAGATAAAGCAGCGGAGATACTGCTCCAGGGTTTGATTGGTTCGTTCGGTCTGTCCATTAGTCTGGGGATGAAAAGCAGAAGAAAGGTTTACTTTAATGTCCAATGCTGCACAGAAATTTTGCCAAAACCTAGAAGTGAATTGCACCCCTCGATCCGAAATAACCTCATCCGGTACTCCATGTAAGCGAAACACATCTTTAATCATCAAATCTGATGTCTGTTTTGCAGTGTGTAAGCCGACACAAGGGATAAAATGAGCTGCCTTTGTTAGACGGTCAACCACTACTAGAATGGTGTTCTTCCCTTGAGAGGTTGGTAACTCCACAATGAAGTCCATAGAAATGGATCCCCACGGGCGGGACGGGGTGGGAAGAGGCTGTAACAGACCAGTTGGTGAGGAGCGAGGTGTTTTGCATCTTGCACAGACTTCACATGAAGTGACATAGTTTAAAACATCCTTCCTGCAAGTGGGCCACCAAAAGAAACGAGAAAGAAATTCCTGTGTCTTTAGAATTCCTCTATGCCCAGCTATCTTGGAATCGTGAATGAGTTGCAATACTCTCAATCTGACTGTTTCAGGAATATACAGGCGTTGTCCCTGAATCCACACACCATTCTTAAAGACAAGACTTACGTCCCTTGGGGGTTGTGCCAAAAAGGAATCCGCATGGTATGCTTCCTTGATGTCTTTAAGTAGGTCTTGATTATGAATCACTCCTAGGAATCTAGAGTCAGGAAGAATAGTCTTAGTAGGAGTAATTGGACGTGTTTCTGCTGAGTAAATCCTAGAGAGTGCATCAGCCTTTCCATTGCGCGATCCTGAACTATAAGAAATTATAAAATTAAATTGGTTTAAGAAAAGATTCCAGCGAGCCTGGCGAGGAGTCAGGCACTTAGCCGACCTGATAAATTCAAGGTTACGATGGTCTGTCAGGACGACTATTTGCTGTGCAGCTCCCTGAAGAAGGTGTCTCCATTCTTTGAAGGCGGCAATAATGGCCAACAACTCTCTATTGCCCACATCGTAGTTCCTCTCAGCCGAAGACAACTGCTGGGAAAAGAAAGCACAGGGATGCAAGACATTCTTCTCACCTGTTCTCTGAGAGAGTATAGCTCCAACGGCACAGTCTGAAGCATCCACCTCTATTATGAAGGCAAGCTCGGGGTTGGGATGTACTAGGATAGGTGCAGTGGTAAATTTATCTTTTAGACGGGAAAATGCTTCCTGGGCTTGGGGAGTCCAGGAGAACCTAGACTCTTTCCGGGTAAGTTGGGTGATAGGTGACACTACCTCCGAGAAATTTCTAATGAAACGTCTATAGAAGTTGGCAAACCCGATGAAGCGCTGTACCTCCTTCACATTTCTAGGACTTGGCCAATCCTTGATGGCTTGGGTTTTGCTTCCATCCATACTAATTCCTTGTGTAGACAGTACATACCCCAGAAATTGAATTTCGGTCCTATGGAATTCACACTTTTCAAGTTTGATGTAAAGATGATTTTGTCTTAGACGTTCCAAGACCATTCTCACATGTCCATGATGTTCCTCTGTGGAGTTAGAAAAAATTAGAATATCATCCAAATAAATCACCACGAATGTATCTAGGAGATCCCTGAAGATGTCATTCACCAAGTGTTGGAAAGTGGCTGGGGCGGTACTCAGACCAAAAGGCATAACTAGATATTCAAAGTGTCCATAGCGTGACCTGAATGCAGTGTTCCATTCATCCCCAGGTCTAATACGGACTAAGTTATAGGCCCCACGAAGATCTAGTTTAGAGAAAATTTTGGCATGTCGCACTCTCTCCAATAACTCAGGGATTAAAGGCAATGGATAACGGTTTCTAATAGTAACCTTATTGAGTTCCCTATAGTCTACGCAGGGTCTCAGAGATCCATCTTTCTTCTTTACAAAGAAGATGGGTGCACCTGCAGGAGATGAAGAGGGGGTATGAAGCCCTTGGCTAGATTTTCATCTATGTAATCCTTTAAAGCCTTTAGCTCGGGCCCCGCCAGGGGGTAGATCTTACCAAAAGGTATCTCTGCTCCAGGCAATAATTCAATTGGACAATCATATGGACGGTGAGGAGGAAGCTGGTCAGCGTTCTTCTTGTCACATAAATCCACATAGTCCTGGTATACAGCTGGTAGTTCAGGGACTGACATGGTTCCTTTAGGAACAGAGCAAGCTGAAACTTTTGGACTCATCTGTTTCTCTGGAAAGTGTAATTCCTTGGTCTCCCAGTCAATGGTAGGATTCTGAGCCTGCAGCCATGGTAGCCCTAGAATAATGGGAAAGTGGGGAGAAGAGATAAGCATAAAGGACAGTTTCTCTTGATGATCTTTACCCATAAGAACCCTCAAAGGCTCTGTTTCCTGATCCACTGGTCCAGAGGTCAGCAGGGAGCCATCCACAGTTTCCATCTGTACTGGAGTAGCCTTCTTCACTGAACGTATCCCCTGTTTCAGAGCAAAGGAGACATCCATAAAATTTCCACTTGCCCCTGAGTCGATCATAGCAGAGCTAGACACCCAAGTTGAGTCAACCCAGAGTTTGATGGAAAGAAAGCAATGAGAATTGTTTTTCTTACAACTCAGCTGGGACACCGCTGAGGAAACTTGAAAAATGGCAGCGTTTACACAGTCAATGTCCTCAGAGGTAACGGAGTTTAAGTCCGAGAAATCAAGATCTGTTGCTGCAGATCTCTCTGGAGCCTGAGGCTCGGACCTGACAGATCCCCTCTCGCAACACTCACAGTGAATGAGTGCTGCAGTAGTCTTACGAGAACGGCTGGGGCAGTTTATAATGAAGTGCCCTGACTTACCACAATAGAAACATAGATTCTCCTTAAAACGATGTTCCTTGCGTGCATCACTAACCCGTCGTTGTAAAGAGTCTACCTGCATGGGTTCAGGTTCAGGTTCCCGTGTAATCCTACTCAAAGGTTCCTTAGCTGGAGAGGAAGGTAGGAAAAGGTTAGTGCGATTGCTTTCAAACCATCTCTCTTGCCTGCGTTCAGTCAGACGAGTATCAATACGGATGCAGTAGTTAATAAAGTCACCTAACGCAGTGGGAGGGTCGGCACGAGCAAGTTCATCCTTAATCAGTGGAGATAACCCCTTTCGAAAAATAGATTTTTTGGCGGAACTGTCCCAGGTGGTATCAAGGGCCCATCTCCTGAAATCCAAGGCATATTCAGCTACCGAGTGCTTACCTTGGCGCAAAGCTAACATGGCTGCTTCAGCTGTTGCACCTCGATTGGGGTCATCAAACACCTGCCCCATGGCTGAAATAAAATCATCAAGGTGATTCAAACAATCATCCTCAGTCTCAATCAGAGGGTTTGCCCACATTAAAGCCTTGTTGGTAAGCAACATAATTATAGTAAGCACCTTAGATCGTTCAGTGGGAAATTGTGAAGCATGTGCAGAAAAAAAAGATTGCATTGATTAATAAATCCCCTGAATTTCTCACGTTCACCGCCAAAACGAAAAGGGGGCAACTTGGGAATCCCAGAACTCGGGGCTACGGCAGGAGCCTGGACTCGCCCCTCTAGAACCTCAATCCTTTCTCGCAAATCCTGGGCAGTCTGTCCAAACACTTGCAAATTGTGATTAGTGAGGTCCTGTAGGTTTGTAAAACGGGTCTTTATATTCTGCAAATCTGCAAGGATATTATCAGTCACTCCGCAAAGTTCCTTTATGCGGGCCTCCATTTTCCAGATCTTTTAAGACAGGAGTACTGGAAGAAGAGGAGAGGAAAAAAAAACAATAGTGTTTACCTGTGGTAACACTGCAGAGAGAAAAAAAAAATTAAGGAACTGCTCACCTGGAATGGTTGTGAGAAGTCACAACCACCATCATCACAGAAAGCTCAACCGGACATCTGGAATGGTTGTGAGAAGTCACAACCACTGTCATCACAGAAAGCACAACCGGACATCCAATATCCACAGTTACAGCAGACACAGCCTTTCCAGACCCAGCAGACACTAACGTTTGGCTTCAGAATCTTGTAATGTATGTAGTACAGTTCATATAGCGTCTTGTGCTTGGGTGCGATGAAAATACATGAGACACAGGTTTGATATAGAAAGTCTTGTATTACTTCATACAAGTTGGCAAAAATAGTCACACAGTTTGCAGACACAGAAGCAGGAGACACAGCAGGCCAGAGTAATCTAAGCTCAGCAATCACTCTCCACAACAGGTTCAGGATCTTCTTCTCTGTTACCATAAGTCCATGCAAACGTGGGTCTTTTAAAGAGCAGGGTTCAGAGTCCACAAGTGCTTCAGAGTTCCTCAGTAGGAATAGCTGGAGTACAAGGTCCAAGGCTTCAGGAGTCAGATCACAGGTTCACTGCAGGCTAGATTCTGAAGCACTGATTGCTCAGCTGTGGCTGCTTAAGAAGCAAAAGGAGAGAATCAGGGCGGAAACATGCAAGCTGGAAACTCCATATTGACTGAGGGCAAGATAGCTGCAGCAAGACAGAAAGTAAAATGGCTGACGAACAAACTGAGTTTCAGGAACATGTACACAGAACCTTACACACGGAGACATCTGATTGGCCGTATAACGACCCCCAACATCCAGCCAATGACATTAAGAATGAGCTGCAGGACCAAGAGCAGAGCATGTAAAGAAACTGGATACAGGCAAAAAAGTGACATTCCTCAGGGAGAAGGGTAAAAGCAAAAACCTACATTTATAGGGGCAGTTCACATTGCAATACAGCACAGGTTAACTTAAAAAATTGGATTTCAGGGTCAGACAACCTCTTTAAGAACGAGGAGTCGTGGGGGTGATGATCGGACCCCGGAGCCCTAATCTCACATCATCACGTCTGCCTGGGATTATATGGAGACACAAGGATCTGCACAAGACTCATACACAGAAGATCTGGGGGTGATGATTAGGCCCGGAGCCCTAATCTCACATCATTCTGTCTGTCTGGGATCACATAAAGAGAGAAGGATCCACACAAGCCTCATACACAGAAGATCTGGGGGTGATGATCGGGCTCCGAAGCCCTAATCTCACATCATCCCGTCTGCCTGGGATCACATGAAGAGAGAAGGATCCGCACAAGCCTCATACACAGAAGATCTGGGGGTGATGATCGGGCTCCGGAGCCCTAATCTCACATCATCCCGTCTGCCTGGGATCACATGAAGAGAGAAGGATCCGCACAAGCCTCATACACAGAAGATCTGGGGGTGATGATCGGGCTTCGGAGCCCTAATCTCACATCATCCCGTCTGCCTGGGATCACATGGAGACACAAGGATCCGCACAAGCCTCATACACAGGAAATCTGGGGGTGATGATCTGGCCCCGGAGCCATGATCTCACTTCATCCCGTCTATCTGGGATCACATGAAGAGAGAAGGATCCGCACAAGCCTCATACACAGAAGATCTGGGAGTGATGATCCGGCCCCAGAACTCTGAACTCACTTCATCCCGTCTGTCCAGGATCACATGAAGAGAAAAGGATCCGCACAAGCCTCATACACAGAAGATTTGGGGGTGATAATCTGGGCCCAGAACCCTGATATCACAGTATTCCATCTGTCTGGGATCACATGAAGAGAGAAGGTTCCTCACAAGCCTCATACACAGAAGATCTGGGGGTGATGATCCGGCCCCAAAGCCTTGATCTCTGTCATGCCGCTCTCACCGCATTCCTCTGGTGCCGGGGCTCAGCGCCTGACGTCATCACGTCGAGTGCGCACGCGCACCTCCCGTGCTTGATCCTGTGGCTGTTCACTCGACTCCAGATCCTTGTCCATGCGTTCCTGAGCCTGACTAAGGCCGCTCCATCTCTGACGTCTCTATGGTCTTGGAGGACCTGACCTGGAAGTTCCAGCACACTTGCTCTATATCTGGCTGCCTCTTCCTGTAGGCGGCGCCTGACTATTGCTGTGCTTCCTAGCTAGACCTGCTTGGTCCCTGCTTGGCTGCTCTCTGTACTCAGATCACCTGCCTTGTGCTCTAACGTACTACCCAGCGCACGCTCTGCCTTGCCTTGTACCTCAGCGTGCTTCCCAGCACGTGCTCTGCCTTGCCTTGTATCTCGGCGTACTACCCAGCACGCGCTCTGCCTTGCCTTGTACCTCTGCGTGCTTCCCAGCACGTGCTCTCCCTTGCTTTGTACCCAGGCGTGCTTTCCCGCACGCGCCCTGTTTTGCCTCTTAACCATGCATGTCTCTCGACACCTGCTATATGCACCCATCTGTTGCTTACCCTCATGTACACGTCTAGCACTGTCCTGTACTCTGTGTTCCCCGAGTACGCGCCTAGCACTGTCCTGTACTCTGCGTACCCCCGCGTACACGCCTAGCACTGTCCTGTACTCTGCGTACCCCCGTGTACGCGCCTTGCACTGTCCTGTACTCTGCGTGCCCTCGTGCAAACGCCTTGCACTGTTCGGTATGCTGCGTGTTCCCGTGACCACGCTTTGCTCACTTCCACATCCAGCGTAGTCCTGTCTTCTGTGAGCCGGCCACCTGGTTCTGCAGTCGTAGTACTCTATTCCCTGGGTCTGCCCCTGACGCTCCTTGTATAGGGGGTGGTTACCACTAGGTCAGCTCGCCCAGGGTGGGTTGGTATCACGACCCAGAGGGTCCACTACAGTAGTTGTCACAGTATAATCAGGCCATGGACCAAGCTGGTACCTCGGCCGCAACTCAAAAAGAGTTGCTCTTTTTGGGGGAAAAGCAGACACAGATTATGTCAGTTATGAAATCTATGAATACTCGGCTGTCCGCCTTACAGACCTCTGACCCAGGGAACGAATCTCAGTTGGCAAGTCTCCAACAACAGCTCACTTAGCAACGTGACACTCAGGCTCACATCCTCAGCTATATGGCGTTTGTAGATAACAGACTCCTTTCCCTTCAATCTGTTGCCTCTGTGTCTGCCCAAGCCTCGGTCTCGCACCCGCAGCCCCGCTTAGGCAAACCACCGCGATATAGTGGTGACCCTAAGTTGTGTCAGGGGTTTTTGAATCAATGCCGACTGCATTTTGAGCTTTTGCCACTGCAATATCCCTCCAATCTAGCTAAGGTGGCCTTTATTGTTTCCCACTTAGGCAGAGAGGCGTTAGCATGGGTGAATCCCCTCTGGGAGCGTGATGACCCACTCGTCTCTCAGATCTCCACCTTTTTGGACACCTTTCGCAAGGTGTTCGACGAGACGGGGATCCTGGCTTCCACCACCGAGGCCTTCTTCTACCTCCATCAGTGTACTCTATCTGTTGGACAATACGCCATCCGTTTTTGCAGATTATCCTCTGAACTCGATTGGAACAACGAGGCTCTCGTAGGAGCCTTTTGGCGTGGCCTGTCCGGTCGGATTAAAGGCGAACTGGCGGGCTGGAATACCATGACCTCTTTGGAGGACTTAATCTCTCTTGCGACACGCATTGATCTGCGTTTCCAAGAACGCACCCATGAGGCAGCCAGGGAGAGACGGCCCTCTCGTCTCTCTTCGTCTACTCACAGTCCTCACCACTTACGATCCGTGCTGTCTTCTGCGGGCCCTGTATCTGAGTCTATGCAGGTGGACCGACTCAAGATGGCTGAACAGTGTCGTAGGGAGAGACTTGCACAAGGGCTCTGCCTATACTGTGGGAGTGCTTCTCACCTCCTTCGCTCCTGCCCTGAGTGGTCAGGAAACTTCTCCGCCTAGGTTTGGTAGGACAGGCCTCCCTAGGTGTATGTGATTCCTCACCTCCCCTGACTGTGTCTGTTTTTGCTGAATCTTGGTTCCAAACGTAGCTCTGAGGAGGCTTATGTGGATTCAGGCGCAGCAGGGAACTACATCAGGCTCGAGGCAGTTAAAAAATACAGGATTCCTGTCAGGTCCCTCGAGACCCCTCGGCTGATAGTTTCGGTTGAAGGTAAGTCCTTGCAGGAGACCGTTACCCATTTCACGGAAGTGGAGCTGCGGATTGGAGCCCTGCATCGAGAGAAGATCTCCTTCCACGTCCTGTCGACTTTGTCCCACACGCTTTTTCTTGGTCTCCCTTGGTTACGAGCACATGAGCAACTCTTGACTGTTGATCCGGTGATGTACTCCGCTGGGGACCATCTTGTCAGAAGAAGTGCCTGCTGTCCGTCTATCCGATGGGTTCTGTCAGTCCGTCCTCGGCACTTGTGGGTCTGCCATTGGCTTATTGGTCTTTCGCAGATGTCTTCGACAAGAAGGAGTCCGAGCCTCTGCCTCCACATAGACCATACGACTGTCTGATTGACCTCGTCCCTGGCTCTACCCCACCCAGGGGTAGAATATATCTCCTGCCGAAACCCAAGCTATGTCAGAATATATCCAGGAAAATTTAGCCAGAGGTTTCATCTGTAAGTCTTCCTCGCCCACAGGAGTGGGGTTTTCCTTTGTCAAAAAAAAGACGGCTCCCTCCGACCCTGCATAGACTATAGAGGGCTGAACAACATCATGGTCAAAAACAAATACCCGCTGCCTTTGATCCCGGAGCTCTTTGACCGCCTAAGAGGGGCGCGAATTTTCACCAAGCTGGATCTTCGTGGGGCCTACAACTTGATCCGTATTCATTCTGGTGACGAGTGGAAGACCGCCTTTAACATCCGAGATGGCCACTACGAGTATTTGGTCATGCCCTTCGGCCTATGCAACGCTCCAGCAGTGTTCCAGGAGTTTGTGAACGACGTTTTCCGGGATATGCTGTACTCCTGCGTAGTGGTCTACCTGGATGATATCCTTGTGTTTTCTCCAGATCTGTCTGCCCACAGAAAGAATGTGCGCCAAGTACTCCTGCGCTTAAGAGAAACGACTTTAAGCCAAGATTGAGAAATGTGTCTCCGAACAAACGTCCGTACCGTTCCTAGGTTACATTATCTCGGACTCTGGTCTACCCATGGATCCGGTGAAAGTGTCCGCCGTTCTCAATTGGCCACGGCCCCATGGGGTGAAAGCAATCCAGGTTTTCCTTGGCTTTGCGAATTACTATCGGCAGTTTGCTCCCCCATTTCTCCTCTCTGGTTCGGCCTATATCGTTTCTTATTCGCAAAGGAGCTAACCCTAATGCTTGGTCTACTGAGGCAGAGGACGCTTTTCTATCCTTGAAGCAAGCATTCGCCACGGCTCCTGTGCTTCACCGTCCAGAGGTTAGCAAACCTTTCACCCTTGAGGTAGACGCATCCTCTACCGGGGTCGGCGCAGTCCTTCTGCAGAAGTCTTCTTCTGGACACCTTGTCACCTGCGGCTTCTTTTCTAAAGTATACTCCCCATCTGAGCGACATTACTCCATCGGCGATAGGGAGTTATTGGCCATTAAGTTGGCCTTGGAGGAATGGAGATACTTACTAGAAGGTGCCATACATCTGTTCAAGATCTTCACAGACCCTAAAAACCTGGCGTATATTCAGTCTGCACAAAGGCTCAACCCCGGCAAGCCAGATGATCCTTGCTCTTCGCCCGCTTTGACTTTGAACTTTACTTCCGGCCAGGCGATAAAAAAGTTAAAGCCGATGCTTTATCTAGGTGTTTCCTGTCTACCGATACTGATGAGGAACCTGCACATATCATCAACCCTACTAAGATAATTACCGTGGCTCCTGTCAACTTGACTTCTTTACCTCCGGGAAGGACTTTTGTGGCTGAGAGCAACCGAAAACGAGTGTTATGCTGGGGACATTCATCCAAAATTGCCGGCCACGTTGGAGTCAAAAAGACTCTCTCTCTGTTATCCCGCTACTACTGGTGGCCATCTCTTTCCCAGGATGTCAAAGACTTTGTGGCTTCTTGTCCCTCCTGCGCCAAGAACAAGGTACCCAGACAACCACCCTCCGGCCTTCTGCTTCCTCTTCCTGTACTTTCGGCTCCATTGCAGCACATAGCCATGGACTTTATTACCGATTTGCCTTGTTCCTCTGGTTGTACTGTGGTCCTGGTGGTTGTGGATCGATTCTCGAAAATGGCCCATTTTGTTCCTCTTTCCGGACTGCCCTCTGCTCCTGAATTGGTGAAGATTTTCATCACTCACATCTTTAGAATTCACGGCTTCCCTCTGCACATCGTGTCAGACAGAGGAGTTCAATTCACCTCCTGGTTCTGGAGAGCCCTTTGTGGTCTTATGAAAGTGACACTGGACTTTTCCTCTGCCTACCACCCCCAAACCAATGGGCAAGTAGAGCGTACGAATGAAATCCTCACGTCTTATCTTCGTCACTTTTCGAATGCTCATCAGAATGACTGGGTCAGTTTACTTCCATGAGCAGAGTTTGCGTACAACAACCACACCAGTGAATCTTCCTCCAAGTCTCCCTTCTTCATCGTCTTCGGACAACATCCCAGTGTGCCTCTACCAGTACCTCCTGTCTTGGGAGTGCCTGCTGCCGACTCTCTGTCCGTGGAGTTCTCCAGGGTCTGGCAGGAGACCAAAACTACCCTCGAAAAAGCATGAGACAGGATGAAACGGCGCCTAGACTCTCCTCCTTTTCTCCCTGGTGACAAGGTGTGGCTTTCCTCCAAACACATTCGCCTTAAGGTACCTTCTTACAAACTGGGTACTCAATACACTGTTCCCTTTGAGGTACTCAAGCGTATTAATGATGTGATGTACAAATTGAAGCTACCTGCCTCACTCCACATTCCCAATTCCTTCCCTGTGTCCCCCCCCCTCAAGTCCGTGGTGCTCAATCGGTTTCATCCTTCTTCGGGCCACACATCTCAGCCTGTTGGCGTGAGGGATGAATTTGAGGCGAATGATATCTTGGCCATGAAGAAGGTACGAGGGAAAACCCTTTTCTTAATTGACTAGAAAGGCTTTGGTCCAGAAGAAAGGTCTTGGGAACCCCGGGAGAATATCAAAGCTCCCCAGATTTTGTCTAAGTTTCTTTCCAGCCTTAGAAAGGGGGGGGTTAAAGAGAGGGGACTGTAATGCCGCTCTCATCGCATTCCTCTGGCGCTGGGGCTCACCGGCCGACGTCATCACGTCGAGTGCGCATGCCCGCGCTTGATCCTGTGGCTGTTCACTCGACTCCAGATCCTTGTCCAGTGCTTACGCGTTCCTGAGCCTGACTAAGGCCGCTCCATCTCTGATGTCTCTATGGTCTTGGAGGACCTGACCTGGAAGTTCCAGCACACTTGCCCTATATCTGGCTGCCTCTTCCTGTAGGTGGCGCCTGATTATTGTTGTGCTTCCTAGCTAGACCTGCTTGGTCCCTGCTTGGCTGCTCTCTGTACTCAGATCACCTGCCTTGTGCTCTAACGTACTACCTATCACACGCTCTGCCTTGCCTTGTACCTCAGCGTGCTTCCCAGCACGTGCTCTGCCTTGCCTTGTATCTCGGCGTACTACCCAGCACGCGCTCTGCCTTTTCTTGTACCTCTGCGTGCTTCCCAGCACGTGCTCTCCCTTGCTTTGTACCCAGGCGTGCTTTCCCGCACGCGCCCTGTTTTGCCTCTTAACCATGCATGTCTCTCGACACCTGCTATATGCACCCATCTGTTGCTTACCCTCATGTACACGTCTAGCACTGTCCTGTACTCTGTGTTCCCCGAGTACGCGCCTAGCACTGTCCTGTACTCTGCGTACCCCCGCGTACACGCCTAGCACTGTCCTGTACTCTGCGTACCCCCGTGTACGCGCCTTGCACTGTCCTGTACTCTGCGTGCCCTTGTGCAAACGCCTTGCACTGTTCGGTATGCTGCGTGTTCCCGTGTCCACGCTTTGCTTACTTCCACATCCAGCGTAGTCCTGTCTTCTGTGAGCCGGCCACCTGGTTCTGCAGTCGTAGTACTCTATTCCCCTGGGTCTGCCCCTGACGCTCCTTGTATAGGGGGTGGTTACCACTAGGTCAGCTCGCCCAGGGTGGGTTGGTATCACGACCCAGAGGGTCCACTACAGTAGTTGTCACAGTATAATCAGGCCATGGACCAAGCTGGTACCTCGGCCGCAACTCAAAAAGAGTTGCTCTTTTTGGGGGAAAAGCAGACACAGATTATGTCAGTTATGAAATCTATGGATACTCGGCTGTCCGCCTTACAGACCTCTGACCCAGGGAACGAATCTCAGTTGGCAAGTCTCCAACAAGAGCTCACTTAGCAACGTGACACTCAGGCTCACATCCTCAGCTATATGGCGTTTGTAGATAACAGACTCCTTTCCCTTCAATCTGTTGCCTCTGTGTCTGCCCAAGCCTCGGTCTCGCACCCGCAGCCCCGCTTAGGCAAACCACCGCGATATAGTGGTGACCCTAAGTTGTGTCAGGGGTTTTTGAATCAATGCCGACTGCATTTTGAGCTTTTGCCACTGCAATATCCCTCCAATCTAGCTAAGGTGGCCTTTATTGTTTCCCACTTAGACAGAGAGGCGTTAGCATGGGTGAATCCCCTCTGGGAGCGTGATGACCCACTCGTCTCTCAGCTCTCCACCTTTTTGGACACCTTTCGCAAGGTGTTCGACGAGCCGGGGATCCTGGCTTCCACCACCGAGGCCTTCTTCTACCTCCATCAGTGTACTCTATCTGTTGGACAATACGCCATCCGTTTTTGCAGATTATCCTCTGAACTCGATTGGAACAACGAGGCTCTCGTAGGAGCCTTTTGGCGTGGCCTGTCCGGTCGGATTAAAGGCGAACTGGCGGGCTGGAATACCATGACCTCTTTGGAGGACTTAATCTCTCTTGCGACACGCATTGATCTGCGTTTCCAAGAACGCACCCGTGAGGCAGCCAGGGAGAGACGGCCCTCTCGTCTCTCTTCGTCTACTCACAGTCCTCACCACTTACGATCCGTGCTGTCTTCTGCGGGCCCTGTATCTGAGTCTATGCAGGTGGACCGACTCAAGATGGCTGAACAGTGTCGTAGGGAGAGACTTGCACAAGGGCTCTGCCTATACTGTGGGAGTGCTTCTCACCTCCTTCGCTCCTGCCCTGAGTGGTCAGGAAACTTCTCCGCCTAGGTTTGGTAGGACAGGCCTCCCTAGGTGTATGTGATTCCTCACCTCCCCTGACTGTGTCTGTTTTTGCTGAATCTTTGTTCCAAACGTAGCTCTGAGGAGGCTTATGTGGATTCAGGCGCAGCAGGGAACTACATCAGGCTCGAGGCAGTTAAAAAATACAGGATTCCTGTCAGGTCCCTCGAGACCCCTCGGCTGATAGTTTCGGTTGAAGGTAAGTCCTTGCAGGAGACCGTTACCCATTTCACGGAAGTGGAGCTGCGGATTGGAGCCCTGCATCGAGAGAAGATCTCCTTCCACGTCCTGTCGACTTTGTCCCACACGCTTTTTCTTGGTCTCCCTTGGTTACGAGCACATGAGCCAACTCTTGACTGTTGATCCGGTGATGTACTCCGTTGGGGACCATCTTGTCAGAAGAAGTGCCTGCTGTCCGTCTATCCGATGGGTTCTGTCAGTCCGTCCTCGGCACTTGTGGGTCTGCCATCGGCTTATTGGTCTTTCGCAGATGTCTTCGACAAGAAGGAGTCCGAGCCTCTGCCTCCACATAGACCATACGACTGTCTGATTGACCTCGTCCCTGGCTCTACCCCACCCAGGGGTAGAATATATCTCCTGCCGAAACCCAAGCTATGTCAGAATATATCCAGGAAAATTTAGCCAGAGGTTTCATCTGTAAGTCTTCCTCGCCCACAGGAGTGGGGTTTTCCTTTGTCAAAAAAAAGACGGCTCCCTCCGACCCTGCATAGACTATAGAGGGCTGAACGACATCATGGTCAAAAACAAATACCCGCTGCCTTTGATCCCGGAGCTCTTTGACCGCCTAAGAGGGGCGCGAATTTTCACCAAGCTGGATCTTCGTGGGGCCTACAACTTGATCCGTATTCATTCTGGTGACGAGTGGAAGACCGCCTTTAACATCCGAGATGGCCACTACGAGTATTTGGTCATGCCCTTCGGCCTATGCAACGCTCCAGCAGTGTTCCAGGAGTTTGTGAACGACGTTTTCCGGGATATGCTGTACTCCTGCGTAGTGGTCTACCTGGATGATATCCTTGTGTTTTCTCCAGATCTGTCTGCCCACAGAAAGAATGTGCGCCAAGTACTCCTGCGCTTAAGAGAAACGACTTTAAGCCAAGATTGAGAAATGTGTCTCCGAACAAACGTCCGTACCGTTCCTAGGTTACATTATCTCGGACTCTGGTCTACCCATGGATCCGGTGAAAGTGTCCGCCGTTCTCAATTGGCCACGGCCCCATGGGGTGAAAGCAATCCAGGTTTTCCTTGGCTTTGCGAATTACTATCGGCAGTTTGCTCCCCCATTTCTCCTCTCTGGTTCGGCCTATATCGTTTCTTATTCGCAAAGGAGCTAACCCTAATGCTTGGTCTACTGAGGCAGAGGACGCTTTTCTATCCTTGAAGCAAGCATTCGCCACGGCTCCTGTGCTTCACCGTCCAGAGGTTAGCAAACCTTTCACCCTTGAGGTAGACGCATCCTCTACCGGGGTCGGCGCAGTCCTTCTGCAGAAGTCTTCTTCTGGACACCTTGTCACCTGCGGCTTCTTTTCTAAAGTATACTCCCCATCTGAGCGACATTACTCCATCGGCGATAGGGAGTTATTGGCCATTAAGTTGGCCTTGGAGGAATGGAGATACTTACTAGAAGGTGCCATACATCTGTTCAAGATCTTCACAGACCCTAAAAACCTGGCGTATATTCAGTCTGCACAAAGGCTCAACCCCGGCAAGCCAGATGATCCTTGCTCTTCGCCCGCTTTGACTTTGAACTTTACTTCCGGCCAGGCGATAAAAAAGTTAAAGCCGATGCTTTATCTAGGTGTTTCCTGTCTACCGATACTGATGAGGAACCTGCACATATCATCAACCCTACTAAGATAATTACCGTGGCTCCTGTCAACTTGACTTCTTTACCTCCGGGAAGGACTTTTGTGGCTGAGAGCAACCGAAAATGAGTGTTATGCTGGGGACATTCATCCAAAATTGCCGGCCACGTTGGAGTCAAAAAGACTCTCTCTCTGTTATCCCGCTACTACTGGTGGCCATCTCTTTCCCAGGATGTCAAAGACTTTGTGGCTTCTTGTCCCTCCTGCGCCAAGAACAAGGTACCCAGACAACCACCCTCCGGCCTTCTGCTTCCTCTTCCTGTACTTTCGGCTCCATTGCAGCACATAGCCATGGACTTTATTACCGATTTGCCTTGTTCCTCTGGTTGTACTGTGGTCCTGGTGGTTGTGGATCGATTCTCGAAAATGGCCCATTTTGTTCCTCTTTCCGGACTGCCCTCTGCTCCTGAATTGGTGAAGATTTTCATCACTCACATCTTTAGAATTCACGGCTTCCCTCTGCACATCGTGTCAGACAGAGGAGTTCAATTCACCTCCTGGTTCTGGAGAGCCCTTTGTGGTCTTATGAAAGTGACACTGGACTTTTCCTCTGCCTACCACCCCCAAACCAATGGGCAAGTAGAGCGTACGAATGAAATCCTCACGTCTTATCTTCGTCACTTTTCGAATGCTCATCAGAATGACTGGGTCAGTTTACTTCCATGAGCAGAGTTTGCGTACAACAACCACACCAGTGAATCTTCCTCCAAGTCTCCCTTCTTCATCGTCATCGGACAACATCCCAGTGTGCCTCTACCAGTACCTCCTGTCTTGGGAGTGCCTGCTGCCGACTCTCTGTCCGTGGAGTTCTCCAGGGTCTGGCAGGAGACCAAAACTACCCTCGAAAAAGCATGAGACAGGATGAAACGGCGCCTAGACTCTCCTCCTTTTCTCCCTGGTGACAAGGTGTGGCTTTCCTCCAAACACATTCGCCTTAAGGTACCTTCTTACAAACTGGGTACTCAATACACTGTTCCCTTTGAGGTACTCAAGCGTATTAATGATGTGATGTACAAATTGAAGCTACCTGCCTCACTCCACATTCCCAATTCCTTCCCTGTGTCCCCCCCCTCAAGTCCGTGGTGCTCAATCGGTTTCATCCTTCTTCGGGCCACACATCTCAGCCTGTTGGCGTGAGGGATGAATTTGAGGCGAATGATATCTTGGCCATGAAGAAGGTACGAGGGAAAACCCTTTTCTTAATTGACTGGAAAGGCTTTGGTCCAGAAGAAAGGTCTTGGGAACCCCGGGAGAATATCAAAGCTCCCCAGATTTTGTCTAAGTTTCTTTCCAGCCTTAGAAAGGGGGGGTTAAAGAGAGGGGACTGTAATGCCGCTCTCATCGCATTCCTCTGGCGCTGGGGCTCACCGGCCGACGTCATCACGTCGAGTGCGCATGCCCGCGCTTGATCCTGTGGCTGTTCACTCGACTCCAGATCCTTGTCCAGTGCGTACGCATTCCTGAGCCTGACTACGGCTGCTCCATCTCTGACGTCTCTATGGTCTTGGAGGACCTGACCCGGAAGTTCCAGCACACTTGCCCTATATCTGGCTGCCTCTTCCTGTAGGTGGCGCCTGATTATTGTTGTGCTTCCTAGCTAGACCTGCTTGGTCCCTGCTTGGCTGCTCTCTGTACTCAGGTCCCCTGCCTTGTGCTCTAACGTACTACCTAGCACACGCTCTGCCTTGCCTTGTACCTTGGCGTGCTTCCCAGCACGTGCTCTGCCTTGCTTTGTACCCAGGCGTGCTTCCCCGTACGTGCCCTGTTTTGCCTCTTACCAAGCGTAGCTCTTGGCACCTGCTATACGCACCCCTGTCTGTTGCATAGCCTCGTGTACAAGTCTAGCACTGTCCTGTACTTTGCGTACCCCGAGTACGTGCCTAGCACTGTCCTGTACTCTGCGTACACTGCGTACATGCCTAGCACAGTCCTGTACTCTGCATGCCCTCGTGCACACGCCTTGCACTGTTCGGTACTCTGCGTGTTCCAGTGTCCATGCTTTGCTCACTACCACACACAGCGTAGTCCTGTCTTATGTGAGCCGGCCACCAGGTTCCAGCAGTCACGGTACTCAATTGCCCTGGGCCTGCCCCTGTATAGGGGTGGTTCTCACTAGGTCAGCTCGCCCAGGGTGGGTTGTTATCACGACCCAGAGGGTCCACTTTCCCGGAGTCGTCCAATCTCACTTCATCCCATCTGTCTGGGATCACATGAAGAGAGAAGGAGCCGCACAAGCCTCATACACAGAAGATCTGGGGATGATGATCCGGCCCCAGAGCCCTGATCTCACTACATCCCATCTGTCTGGGATCAATGAATAGAGAAGGATCCGCACAAGCCTCATACACAGAAGATCTGGGGGTGATGATCCGGTCCCAGAACCTTGATCTCACTTCATCCTGTCTGTTTGGGATCACATGAAGAGAGATGGATCCGCACAAGCCTCACATACATAAACGTCATGGCATGTTCATAGTAGTATGGCAGTGGAGAGTTATCCAATTGATGAGCCAATTGGATAACTCTTCACTGCTATACTACTATGAATCTCTCCTGATGAACCCGTGTACGGGGGAAACGCGTCGAGAGTTTGTGGATTCTATCTGAGAAAATATGCCATGACGGTTTTCAGCCACCTATATGCAGCACTACACCTGTACAGATAAGTACTGTTTATAAATAGGACTATTGTTATCCATATGGTCTATCTGGGTATATCTGCTATAATCTGTGTGGTGCATTGGTGTGCAAACTTCGTGTTTTAAAATTGATACCATCCTGTGGAAGTTTGTTATTACATATCAACACCATGTGTGATCTATTTGTTGATAAACCTTTGGTTATCTAATTGGTTTGAGATGGTGCCTTTTAAGGTGATGCAATATGAGTAATGTATGTCACTGAATATTATCAGTACCCAGTATGTTCATATGAGTGTTGTGCAAATGATCAAGCGTGTCTGGACTATCCACCTTTCTTACATTATTAATGAATTTTGTACCTACTTAACGCCATTCATTAAGAGTCAATCATCTAACAAGTGGACACAGGCCATCTGGTCCTCTGTTTCTGACTTTACGTCTTATAGGGTGAAGTAGGAGAGAAGGGACAGCGGCCGGACAAGTGGGGGCACCATTCTCATATTTTTTTAGGGTGCCAACCTCCGCACCTAGGTAGGGGTCCAGACAGAAATATATACAGGGTCAGTTCACTTTTTCTACACAACGGCTGAGTGAGACTGATACTGTTGTTGTTCACCATTTATCACATTTTGGAGACATCGGTGTTTTTTCTATTTTGAGTTTTTTTGGGCGATGCTCTGCAGCATATAGGGTATCTAAGCAGAGGTGAATTTAAGCCAGATATTGAGTATATTGGCAATCCAAACCGACTGGAGGTTGTTTGAGAAAATGTGTTACCCCAGCAGTTTTTTGAGCCCATTATAGTTAGGCATTTTTTATGTAGGGGATATCTGTATTAGTGTTATAATTTTACTATACTTACTAAAAGTTATATTTTAGTCTAGGGTATTTTCTTAGTAAGTTGGTTCAATCAACCCTTGTAATATATTTAACTGTGTAAGGCGATTTGAAGGTTGTCTGACACTTTCTTCACCTTCTGTGACCAGTAGAGATACTTCATTTCTGTCTAGGAATCTTCATTTTCTTTGATGAGTTTGCAATTGCAATTCTTTCTTGCGGACCCTGCACCTTTTCTTCTAAAAGGGCCAGTAGTCTACACTTCTGGCAGGTGAAGTTGGATTCTTCTTCTGGTCGATCTGTGAACTCCAGCACATGTTGCAGCTCACCATGTAGGTTGTCACATCTGCCATGTTGCTCCTAGATCCTGCTGACTTGCTGTGTGTCTTCCTTCTTGTGTAATCTACTGTGTGTAACCTTCTTGTGTAATCTGCTGTTTTTTCCTTCTTGTGTAATCTACTCAATCAGCCAAGTTTTCATGCATTAATGGCCTAGAGACAAAAATTCACTTGACGTAAGGCGTACGGTTTGGTGATGCTTTCCAAGCAGCTGGTCCCGGCTGCACCCAACGATCTTCTTGCTGAGGGAGACGCTTCGCTTTTCCCAGAAGGCACCTGGAATATGCAAATCCTCAATCTTCAATCCCTGATTTCACTGCCCTCATCATTGCACCGCCTTGTCCTGTATATAGGCTGGTGATGGGTCGTGCAGCGTTATATGACTCCTTCATTTATTATTATGATGGCTGGACTGTACATGACAAGTTCTTGTGACCTTCTGTGTCCCCCGCTATTTCCTCATAGATTGTAGCTTGGAGCAGGACCCTCACTCCTCCTGTAACTGATGACCTCTGTGTTACTCTGTAATGTTTTTTTGACTGTCTATGTACCCGCTTAATTGTAAAGTTCTGCCGAATATGTTGGTGCTATAGATATAAACTTATTATTATTATTATTATTAATTATCACACTGTCCAGTCCTACAATGCTCCTTGTCCTGTACTTATCGTCACCCTGTCCTTAATCATTTGGCGCAATTTTCGTCATCAGTTGGTCTTGTCCTGTAGTACTTGTCATGAAGCCATTTGTTCCAGAAATCCTCGCCATCACACAGCAAACAAAACAAAAGCTTACTGTCCTGTTGTTATTTCATTTATCAGGCGTACTACACAAAGCAGAATAGCTGCTTACCATCAAGCGAAAAGTCCATCGACACAACCAGTCCTCACAGATTTTCTTCATACCTTCTCTCCCATTTCCAGTCTCATCCCAACTGTCCCAGGAGCTGCACTTCTTATCAAGAAATCCATGGGGGTCATGAACACCAAATTCATTGAAGAGAGCAAAGAACCTCCCCCTGTAGGTACAAGATGGAGATTGCTAAGCAAGATGTTACAGCGGCGTAGATATTCAGCTCCTAACCTCTATAATTGGAGACACATCTATGTGTCTGGCACACTCCTCTTCCAAAGCGAAGCATGAGAAGAAGACCCTAAAAATACTGCTGGCGCACTACCATTCAACAGAACTGCACGTCCCACCTGAGGTGCACCAGGAGTATCTTCAGGGTCTTGATTCCATGTTTCCCTTTGAATAGAAGTGCAGCCACTGACTTCCCTGCTCCATAACTCTCCACCAATCATCAAGATTTTTCTGGATATCTACACCATTCCACAAAAAACTATAGAAGGATCCAATAACATAACTTTGACGTCTAAACCATCAAGCGTTCACAGGAGCTGGATGCGAACCATACTCTGTGATACAAATTGGATTAAATTGATCTCTGAAAAATATCCCGGATGTCACCGGACAGATTATCACAAACCCACTGTAAAGCGGCTACAAAAACCAAAGGATTGAACTCACCAATTGGCTGTTGGCTTCAACCGCGCTCACTGTAAGTACTTTATTGTGCTCCTCAATCCCTGAAATCTTATATTACCTCTTTACAAATACTTCCAAGAATCTATATTGTTAAGTAAATCAATATTACAGAAAAACTTTCATTTTCCATACAACCCAATTTGTATCTTGAATCTTATTCACACCTAAGTTCTGTGTAAATACATATTTATGCATTGGCGCAAATTTTGGCATATATTTCACCGCTTTGATATCTCTTGAACAATAAGAGCATGGAAGAGGCCAGGAGCCATGTGGTGAGCTGCATTTCTTGCTACATGTTCATAGATTTACCAGTGGAAAAGCCAAACTTCACATGCCAGAAATGCAAGCTTGTGTCCCTGTTGGAGGAAAAGTTGTGAAATCTAGAAGAGAGGTTACCTACATTGAAGACCATTAAGGAAGGTGAAGAGTTCTTAGACAAAGCAGAATTATCTCTTCATGGTACAGAAAGAGAAGAAATTCGAAGTGCAACTGAAGAAACAGAGGAATGGAAGCATGTGACCCAGAGAAGCAGGAGGATCAGGAGGCAGTCAGCACCAATTCTGCTCAGGAACCAATACCAGGCTCTTACACAGGAGAATGATGAAGAAATACATCAAGATAAGACTTTGGCCACAAACAATAACCTTGTACGCCCTCAGAGTCCTCCTGGATGGAGAAAGAAAACTATTGTGAAGAAGAAGCGGAGAGTTGTGGTCATGGGAGATTCCCTGTTGAGAGGAACAGAGGCCGCTATCTGCAGCCCGGGATATAACCTCAAGAGAAATGTGCTGTCTTCCAGGTGCAAAAATTAAAGATGTGTCTGACAGGATATCACGATTATTGAGACCTACAGATGACTACCCATTCCTGCTAATACATGTGGGGACAAATGACACCACAAGAAGTGACCTGGAAACCATCTGCAGTGACTGTGAAAACTTAGGTAAGAAAGTGAAAGAACTGGGAGCGCAGGTGGTCTTCTCATCCATCCTTCCAGTGGATGTCAATGGAACAAGGAGGTGGAAGAAGATTCTGCAGGTGAACAACTGGCTACGTCGATGGTGCCGTCAGCAAGGATTTGGATTTCTGGATCACGGAGTGAATTACCTATACGATGGACTACTTGCTAGAGATGGGGTGCACCTTACGAAGACTGGAAAACATGTATTTGGAAGTTGCCTTGCTACACTCATCAGGAGAGCTTCACACTAGCACAAAGGGGCAGCACGGTGGCTCAGTGGATAGCACTGCAGCCTTGCAGCGCTGGAGTCCTGGGTTCGAATCCCACCAAGGACAACATCTACAAGGAGTTTCTATGTTCTCCCCATGTTTGCGTGGGTTTCCTCCGTGTACTCTGGTTTCCTCCCACACTCCAAAGACATACTGATAGGGAATCTAGATTGTGAGCCCCATCGGTGACAGCAACAATGATGTGTGGAAACTATAAAGCGCTGCGGAATATGTTAGCACTATATAAAAATAAAGATTATTATTAATGTGGGAAGGGAAGCAAAACGCCAGAAAAAGCCATACACCTGACAAATACTTTTGAGAATTCTGCTATTAGAAGTGAAGGGGAAGAACGAAGACAAAAAAAATGTAAATAATAAAAATATTGGAGAAAGAGAAACCAATCACAAACTAAAATGTTTCTATACAAATGCACAAAGCATGGGCAACAACCAAGGAGAACTGGAGCTACTAACGCAGGAGAAGAAGTATGATGTCATTGGAATCACTGAGACTTGGTGGGATGATACACATGATTGGAATACAAGGCTAGAAGGTTACAACTTATCTGCAAGAAACAGACTTGATAAACGAGGAGGAGGTGTCGCATTGTATGTTACAAAAGCGTATATCTGCACAGAGATTGACACTTCAGAGACTGGGAGTTCTGTGGAAACTGTTTGGGTAAGAATACAAGGACAGAACAATGGAAAGGACACCATTGTAGGCATTTACTACAGGCCGCCTGTGCAAGCTGAAGATATGGATGAACTCTTTATGCATCAAATGGCCAAGTTCTCCAAAAAATATGACATAGTAGTCATGGGAGATTTCAACTATCCAGACAGGGCAGCACGGTGGCTCAGTGGATAGCATTGCAGCGCTGGAGTCCTGGGTTCGAATCCCACCAAGGACAACATCTGCAAGGAGTTTGTATGTTCTCCCCGTGTTTGCGTGGGTTTCCTCCCACACTCCAAAAACATACTGATAGGGAATCTAGATTGTGAGCCCCATCGGGACAGCGACGATAATGTGTGCAAACTGTAAAGCGCTGCGGAATATGTTAGCGAAATATAAAAATAAAGATTATTATTAAAGATTATTATTTGTTGGGAATCTCTCTCAGGCAAAACTAACAGGTCAAGGAAATTTTTATCCTTTCTTGCTGACAACTTTATCTTCCAAAGGGTAATGGAGAAAACAAGGGGATCTGCTACCTTGGATCTAATCCTTATAAACAGGGAGGAAATGGTGGAGGAGGTAAGAGTGGCTGGGACCCTAGGAGGTAGTGACCATGCTATTTTAGAATTTTGGATAACAAGATGTGGAAGACCTGTGAAGACTCAGACGTCAAGGTTAGATTTAAGAAAAGCAGATTTTAAGCGACTCAGAAAGAGAATTAAAGGGATCCAATGGCTGGATATTCTTAAGGACAAAAATGTCCAGGAAGGATGGGAAATCTTGAAAAATGAGATTCTCAAAGCACAATCGTTAACAATTCCAAAAAGAGGGAAGAATAGGAAGCATTTAAGGAAACCAGGATGGATGAACACAGAACTTAAACACATGCTAAAAAGGAAGAAAGAAATGGAAAGAGGGAGGCATATCTAAAGAAGAATATAATGATGTCTGCAGAACCTGCAGGGAAGAATCAGATTATCTAAAGCTGACAATGAATTAAGGCTTGCAAGAGACATCAAAAGCAACAAAAAAGGATTTTGGGGATATGTCAAAAGTAAAAGAAACGTCAAAGATGCTATAGGATTTTTACAGGATGAAAATGATGATATGGTAAGAAAGGATGTTGAGAAGGCTGAACTTTTAAATTTCTATTTTGCATCTGTTTTCTCTCAGAAAGAAAATGTAACATCAACTGATCTTCACTGTCCTATTAGAGGAATAGAAGAATCCAGGATAGCTATAAACAGAAAAATAGTGAGGAAACACTTAGCTAACCTAAATGAATTCAAGTCTCCAGGTCCAGATAAATTACACTCCAGATTACTGAAGGAGATAGCTAAAGAAATTCTTGAACCACTCTCCATAATCTTTGAAAATTCTTGGAGAACAGGAGAAGTCCCAGAAAACTGGAGAAGAGCAAATGTTGTTCCCATCTTCAAAAAAGGGAAGAAGGTGGAACCAGGGAACTATAGGCCGGTGAGTCTGACTTCTATACCAGGAAATATCATTGAACAAATTATTATTATTATTTATTTATATAGCGCCATTAATTCCATGGTGCTGTACATGAGAAGGGGGCTACATACAAAGTTATAGATATCGTTTACAGTAAACAAATTTACAATGACACACTGGTACAGAGGGGAGAGGACCCTGTCCTTGTGGACTTACATTCTACATTCTTACATTCTACATTAAACAACATGTATGTAAGTACCTGGATAAGAATGAAGTGATTAAACAGAGTCAGCATGGGTTTGTAACTAATAAGTCATGTCAGACTAACTTAATTTCCTTCTATGACAGAATCACTGACTGGGTGGATCAGGGAAATGCTGTAGATATAGTATATCTTGACTTCAGCAAAGCATTTGACAAAGTATCTCACACAATCCTTATTGAAAAAATGACTAAGTATGGAATGGACAAGGCAACTGTTAGGTGGATTCATAACTGGCTTAGTGATCGGACTCAAAGAGTGGTCATAAATGGCTGCACATCCAGTTGGAAGAATGTCTCAAGTGGGGTACCACAGGGCTCTGTCCTGGGCCCTGTATTGTTCAACATCTTTATCAATGATTTAGATGAAGGAATTGAGGGTAAGCTGATTAAATTTGCTGATGACACAAAGCTAGGAGGGGTAGCTAATACTAGAGAAGAGAGAGAGAGAGGATTCAAAAAGATATAAATAAACTGGAGCAGTGGGCAGCAACTAACAGAATGGTTTTTAACAGGGAAAAATGCAAAGTTTTACATCTGGGCAATAAAAATGAAAAAAGCATATACAGAATGGGAGGAATAGGGCTAAGCAACAGCACATGTGAAAAAGACTTGGGTATACTAAGAGATCACAGACTGAACATGAGTCAACAGTGTGATGCAGCAGCAAAAAAGGCAAACACAATTCTAGGATGTATTAACAGAAGCATACAGTCTAGATCACGTGAGGTCATTATTGCCCTCTACTCCTCTTTGGTCAGACCTCATCTAGAATACTGTGTCCAGTTTTGGGCACAACATTTTAAAAAAGACATCAACAAACTGGAACAAGTTCAGAGAAGAGCGACCAGAATGGTGTTCAGTCTGCAAACCATGTCCTATGAGGAACGGTTACAGTCTGCAAACCATAAAGGGAAACCGCTAGCACAGCCAACGGACAAGGTGCCTCCGGTAGGTTCCCAAACCGTGAAGTATAGCATAGAAAACCGGGCACACTCAGTTCAGTGCGGTGAAAGTATTTAATGTGCAATACATACAGTAGTCACAACAAATGTTTCGGTCTGAACTAGACCTTCATCAGTGTACTATTGAGTAGGAAGATGCAGGAATACATGCATAGTAGTAGAGAACAATGCGCTAATTATAGGGACGGCAAAAGCACGCCAATATTGCGGTGGATACTGCGTCCTAGGTCACCTGGTCTCACCCCACCACTTGATGCCATTTGCAATATAGTACACTGATGAAGGTCTAGTTCAGACGAAAAAGTTTGTTGTGACTACTGTATGTATTGCACATTAAATACTTTCACCGCACTGAACTAAGTGTGCGCGGTTTTCTATGCTGGTCTGCAAACTATGTCCTATGAGGAACGGTTGCAGGATTTGGGAATGTTTAGCTTGCAAAAGAGAAGACTGAGAGGAGACTTAATAGCTGTCTACAAATATCTCAAGGGCTGTCACATTGTAGAAGGATCATCTTTATTCTCATTTGCACAATGAAAGACTAGAAGAATGGGATGAAACTGAATGGGAGGAGACATAGATTAGATATTAGAAAAAACGTTTTGACAGTTAGGGTGATCATTGAGTGGAACACGTGGCATGTAAGGTGGCTAGTTTTCCTTCAATGGAAGTCTTCAAACAGAGGCTAGACCGATATCTGTCTGGGATGATTTAGTGAATCCTGCTTTGAGCAGGGGGTTGGACCAGATGGCCCAGGAGGTCCCTTCCAACTGTACCATTCTATGATTCCTTCCTCCATTCTTCAGCATGGGGTGGTCATTGTGGGGGTGTCCTCCGAATTAGAGCTTGAAATTCGTGAGGCTCAGTCTCTTGCTCCGCCGTCAATGCCTGATAACAAACTCTTCATCCCAGTTCAGTATCGGTTGAGGGTTCTCCGGGAGTTCCATGACTCTGCTCTCAGTGGCCACCCGGGGGTCTCGGCCACCTGGAGAGCTATTGCGAAACTGTTTTGGTGATCCTCCATGTTTTCTGATATCGCAGTGTTTATGTTTGCTTGTGATATGTGTGCTCGTGCTAAAGTATCCCATTGCCAGCCGGCCGGGGAATTGGTGCCATTGCCAATTCTGGATAGACCTTGGACTCATTTATCCATGGATTTTATCACTGATCTCACTCTTTCCAATGGCAAGACAGTGGTCTGGGTAGTGTTTGACAGGTTTAGCAAACAAGCGCATTTTGTTCCCTTGGCAGGACTACCTAACGCTGAGACACTATCTAAATTGTTTATTGAGCACATTGTACGGTTGCATGGCGTACCTCTGAACGTGGTGTCTGATAGAGGCGTGCAATTCGTGGAGGGCGTTTGGCAAAAGATTGGTTATTAGCTTGACTTTCCTCTCTGCCTACCATCCCCAGACCAAGTCAGACGGAGAGGACCAATCAGTCTCTGGAACAGATTTTGCGGTGTCTCGCCACGTCTCAGCAGGATGAATGGTGTTCCTCGTTACCCGTGGCTGAGTTCGCATTCAATAATCGGGTTAATCAGTCCACTGGCACATCTCCGTTTTTCTGTAATTACGGTTTTCACACCCCATTTTGGTGAATTTTCCAGGTTGTATTCGGGGTGTCCAGGGCTGATTCGGCGGTTCAACGATTGGGGGAGGTTTGGAGGTAGGTTCAGAGGGACATTGAGGTGGCCCAGGGCAGACAAACATTTTGCTGATAAGCGACGATCTGTAGGACCTAAGTTTCTGATAGGAGATAAAGTGTGGTTGTCTACCAAGAACATTCGTCTGAAACTTCCTTCCGCTAAGCTAGGTCCCAAGTTTATTGGTCCGTACGAGATCATTGAGGTTGATCATTGACAAAGACAACTATTCTTTGCTTTGCAGTAACCACCGATCCACCAAACCGCTGCACGACCAGCTCTACCCTCACCTGCTGTATCCTCACCCATCCCTTGTAGACTGTGAGCCCTCGCAGGCAGGGTCCTCTCCTACTGTACCAGTCGTAACTTGTATTGTCTAAGATTACTGTACTTGTATTTATTATGTATACCCCACCTCACATGTAAAGCGCCATGGAATAAATGGCGCTATAATAAATAATAATAATAATAATCTTCCTGAGCTACTGGAAGAAGCAGTCATCAAGCCTTTCTAGAAGAAGCCCTCCACGGAACTATATGTTCTGCGTAGCTATAGACCCGTTTCTATCTGTCGCTCCTGGGGATAGAAAGGCCATTGCTATCCAGATACAAGAATGTTTGGGGATTGCATCTTTACCAATCTAGTTTCCAGAAAAAACACAGCACTGAATCAGAACATATACGAGTACTAAGTGATCTACTCATGGAAAGAGACAAGTGAGGGTACAATCCTAGTTTTCTGAGATCTTCCTACAGCATTCGATACAGTGGACCACAATATCCTAATGCACAGATTTTAGGATTGCTGTGTAATTGATCACACAGTTCTCCTGTGGTTCAGTTTCTTCCTGGCTTGAAGACCACAAAGAGAATCTACTGGCTTCTCATCCTGCAGGCTAGTCCCCTAAAAATATGGAGTATTATAGGACTCTGTTTTATCTCATATGCTGTGTGAAAGTTACATGCTACCATTAGGCAAAGTAATCCAGAACCACAGTACAGTATAACACGGCTCTGCTGATGACGCACAGTTATAATCTGACAGCCAAGAGTCAGTAACCCTCCACAGCTATAAGCTGCTGCTTAGCTGAACTACAGCTATGGATGACCACCAGCAGGCTTAAATTCAACTTTCAGCAAACTGAGAGTGTTTTGGCTGGAGGTCAGCAAATTGGCAACCCAAAAACATCTATCTATGGGAAACAAAACCCTTCATAACACAGACCAGGTACATGGGTGTATTGACAGAGAACTCAGTCAGGAGCCAAATGTCAATTGTCATTAAGTATTCATTTTTCCATCTGAGGAACATTGCTAAAATTAAACATCTCATTCCAGCCATGGTACGTTCGCTCATAACCTACTACGCCCTACTATTTGCGCCAGTGACCCTATTCTCTCACATCTCCTCCAGTCCCTTTCCCCTGCTGTCACCTCTCACCTAACAAAAATATTCAACCTCTCTCTCTTCCGGTATCTTTCCCTCCTCATTTAAGCATGCCATCATACATCCATTACTTAAAAAAACATTCCTCGACCAAAACTGTGCCGCTAACTATAGACCTGTCTCTAATCTTCCCTTCATCTCTAAACTCCTTGAACGCCTGGTCCACTCCAATCTTACCCGCTATCTCTCAGATAACTCTCTTCTCGACCCTCTTCAATTCAGTTTCCGCTCTTTACACTCTACTGAAGCTGCCCTCACTAAACTCTGTAATAATCTACTAAATCTAATGGTCACTATTCCATGCTAATTCTGCTAGATCTCTCTACAGCATTTGACACTTAGGATCATCAGCTCCTCCTCACTATACTCCGCTCCATTGGCCTCAAGGACATCGTTCTCTCCTGATTCTCCTCTTATCTCTCTGACCGTTCCTTTACTGTTGGGGTTCCTCAAGGATCAGTCCTAAGCCCCCTTCTCTTCTCTTTGTATACCGCCCCTACTGGACAAACAATCAGTAGATTTGGTTTCCAGTACCATCTCTATGCTGGTGACACCCAATTAAACACCTCCTCTCCTGACATCACGCCTGCATTACTAGAAAACACCAGTGATTGTCTTACCGCTGTCTCCAACATCATGTCCTCCCTCCATCTGAAACTGAACCTGTCAAAAACTGAACTCCTTGTGTTTCCTCCCTCTACTAACCTTCCTATGCCTGACATTGCCATTTCCGTGTGTGGTTCTACCAATACTCCCCAGCAACATGCCCGCTGTCTTGGGGTCATACTTGATTCAGAGCTTTTATTCACCCCCCCACATCCGATCACTGGCTCGCTCTTGTCATCTACACTTCAAAAACATTTCTAGAATTCGACCCTTTCTTACTTTCAACTCTGCAAAATCTCTTCCTGTTTCTCTTATTCATTCTCGTCTGGACTATTGTAACTCTCTACTAATCAGTCTCCCTCTTAAGAAACTCTGCCCTCTCCAATCCGTCCTGAATGCTGCAGCCAGGATCATATTCCTCACCAATCGTTATACCGATGCCTCTACCTTGTGCCAGTCATTACACTACCCATCCACTCCAGAATCCAGTATAAACTTATCACCCTCACCCACAAAACACTCCACGGCTCAGCACCACCCTACATCTCTTCCCTTGTCTCAGCCTACCACCCTACCCGTGCCCTCCGTTCTGCTAATGTCCTGAGGTTAACATCCTCAATAATCAAAACCTCCTTTTTCCGTCTCCAAGACTTTACATGTGCTGCACCAATATTTTTGAATACACTACCCAGGTAATTTGATTAATCCCCAATCCCCACAGTTTTAAGCGTGCCCTAAAAACGCATTTCTTCAGACTATCCTACCGCCTCAACGCATTAACCTAACTATCCCTGTGTCGGCCCATTCAAAATTTTTACCATAACCAGGTTCCTCATATCTTGTTCTCATACGCCTTATGCATTTAATAGTCCTCTGTGTCTGTACTGTTACATGCTTAGACTGATAACTGGTTCATGTAGCATTACAGGAACACCCGATTTCCTATATTTATGGCTGGTCCGAACAAAGAAAGCAATTGCCATCCACCTTTTGTGACTCCTCTATTTTCTCATAGATTGTAGCTGTGATCGGGGCCCTCATTGCTTTTGAGATCTGTTGATCTATGTGTTTATTGTTACGCTTAATGTCTATTATCTGTACAAGTCACCTCGAAAATGTAAAGTGCTGTGGAATATGTTGGCGCTATAGAAATAAAATTATTACTATTATTATTATAACCTCATGACTGGACTACTAGAATGCCCTATATCTATATGGGCCTCCCACACAAAGCAATAAGCCACCTTCACTTAGTCCACAATGCCACAGCAAGGCTGATAACGAATGAATCTCGACATTCTCCAATAACACTAATCTTTTGCACTCTGCACTAGAAAATAACTTAAAATTCACCTTATGACCCTTAAAGCCATGGACAACTTAGACCTCGGTTGTTTGAGTGATCTACTGAAGTCCTACACTCCTTGTAGATCAGCAGAAATCAATAACCTGTCCATCCCCAGGATTGCCAACCTGAATTTTCATTTTTTCTGGGCAGTTTATCAGAGAATCAAAGACAGACAACATTTTTATGGACACATTGGAAAAGCATAAGAAATGATTATGGTTCTAAGTAATACATGGCTACAGCCCATAGTTGTGATATGAAGACAATCGTGATCTTCACCGAAAACTGTAAAATGATGATTACAATCAAAATAATCTGGATAAGTTTCTTTAATTTAAAAAAAAATCATTGACTTTGTACATTTTTTTTATTTTTATAGACTGTCCTGGAAGTTCTGGATGATTGTCAATGCTGCCAGGATCCAGCTTCAATGTTTGGAGGCAGAGCTTTCTGATAGGCTGTGTGCACACGATGCGGTTTTTAATGTGCTTTTGCAACTTTTTTCCGTGTGGAATTGGCCAAAAAACGCATGGGAATCCTTATGCCATTCCTTACATCCATGAGAATCCTGAAGTGCTGTGAACATGATCAGTATTTTTCTTTTCAGAATTTGCTGAGCGCTTAAATCCGCAACATGTCAATTCTTTGAGGGTTTTTGATCCATTGCATTCACAGGAAAAAAAACACATGCAAAAATGCACCAAACAAGCTGCGGATTTTCTGCAGCGTTTTTGCTATCAAGAGATGCAGAAACCTTGCAGAAATTTCTGCAAACAAATACTCAACGTGAGCACAGAGCCTTACACAGCCAGTGCTCTCCAGAACTCATTACTTGGGTCAATCACAGATCTCATCCCTGGACACATTTAAATCACAACGCACCTGTTCAATTTGGCGTTTAACCCCCTAACGACCGACCGCCGATACGCCTTTCAAGGGAGGGATTTAAAGAAAAGATTTGGAGCAACAAGGTCCAGATAATAATTAAAAAGGTTTAAGTTTATTACAAAAACAGACATCAATACAATCATAATGGTGCATGTAACGAAAACTCCAAAGAAAGAGTGCAAGAGACACGTTTAGACAAGAGGTCAGGTAGAGAATGGCGAGTGCAGCCTAATTACATCAATTATATAGTGAAGTGCACAGTGCAATTCAATAGCATGAAGGACGGGGTAAGATATTGGGCGGTCACTAATATATAACACATTGATAATAGTATCTGTATAGAGAGAGTGACCATAGCAAATATACCTCCCCATGTCCTACAAGTTCTTACCCGAACCCCCCGGTACCTCCGCCATCCCCGGACCCTCCTGCTCCATCCCCTGGCCCTCCGCGTCATGTTCTAGTAGTGCTGCCCAGCAGTAGTGCTGCCCAGCAGTAGTGCCCAGCAGTAGTGCCTAGTAGTGCTGCCCAGCAGTAGTGCCCAGTATTAGTGCCTAGTACCCAGCAGTAGTTGTGCTAGTAGTGCTGCCCAGCAGTAGTGTCCAGTATTAGTGCCTAGTACCCAGCAGTAGTTGTGCCTAGTAGTGCTGCCCAGCAGTAGTGTCCAGTATTAGTGCCTAGTACCCAGCAGTAGTTGTGCCTAGTGGTGCTGCTCAGCAGTAGTGCCCAGGTTTAGTACAGAGAAAGAGACTACCCCTCTAGGCTCTTAGAACAAGAAAAATCCCGTATTCTGAATCCACCTCCTATTGATCCAATTTTTACCAAAATTGAAAGAGTACCCTTTGTCCACACGTACCATCCGCTCATGTCTAAAGTTCATTTTATTATACGCAAACATTGGTCATTACTTTCTAGAGCATATCCTTCTATCGAAGCATTTAAGGCACCTACACTGATGTGCAACAAAAGAGCCCCCAACATCAAAGATAAAATAGTACATGCCGACATTGGGAGCTCCCGCCCCACTCTAATTCAAAGCCAACTCGCCACAAGCCGCCAGGGCACCTTTCCGTGTTTAATTGTGCATCTTGCTCAAACGTCATTAAATCAGACATGGTTACTCACCCACGTACAGGTAAATCTTTCCCCATTCATGGATACCATAACTTCGTTATATATGTCATCAAATGTCCCTGTGGTCTCCTGTACGTGGGTGAGACCACTCAACACGTGAAAGACAGAATTGCAAGCCATAAATCGACGGTTCGTTGTGGCATGACGTGGTTACCACTACCGGAACATTTTTCCAAATTTAAGCATACTGTGGCGCAATTAAAGTTTCAAGTTGTTGAACATATACCAAAATCTAGAAGAGGGGGCAATCGTGTAAGACTATTAAAATTAAGAGAAAGTTATTGGATCCATAAATTGGATACACTTTCGCCAAAAGGCCTCAATAGAGAGATGGATTGGCTTCTATAATTTATTTCATTATATTCCTTCTTTAATTATTATACTCCTTTTTTTCCAGACACGCTGATTTTCCTCTATAATCGGTAAGTCACTTTTTTTGAAAAAATATTTTTTTCCCTCTTTTCCCATTTTATTTTTTATTTTTCATTTTTTATATTTTTATTTTGTTTTCTTTCTATTTGTTTCCAGCATATTATTTTTAATTTTTACTTTTTATTCTTTATTTTTATTTTTTTCATACTTTTCCATTTATTTATTCATTCATTTTTTTATTTTTTATTATTCATTTTTTATTATTTTTTCATTTTTTCATTTTCCTTTTATTTTCCATTTGTCTTTTCATTCTAATTTTATACTTTGAATCAGCTTCATTCTCACTACAGTCAACTTTTTTATTTTGGATTTTCATTTTTATTTTTTATTATCTATTTTTTCCTTATTTTCTCATTTTTTCGTTTTATTTTCTATTATTTCTCTTTCTATTATGGCGCCTCTATTATAGTTCATATGCATTTACTACATCTCCCTCTCCCTTGTTGTCACCACTTATCTACAAGTACCTAAGAGTTTATGCGTCTCTTTTTCTTTGAGCTCCTTCCCCCACCACCAATATGGCGTTCACCGCCACCATTGCGCCTGCGCAGCAGAAATGGGTTCGACGACACTTTTCTATTCCTTTCCCACCAACAATATGGCGGACGCCAATGCTACTACGCATGCGCAGGCACAACAGACAGCAGACGCCGTGTCACTTCCGGTCCGGATGACGCACATCCGGCCCGGCGGTACACGGCACCGCTTATAAATATCCCACATAGTGTCTCAGTGTTACACGGACATTCAGCTGACAAGGCAGGGCGCGGGAGCGCCGCCTATGAAGCACCACAGCTAACCCCTTAAGGTATGGCTTTTATGCCCCCATGGCCACTTCATTTCAAAAACCATATGGATTCTCTAATACACCCTGTATCTCTCTGAATAGGCCACACATGACAAGTATCTACCAGGCAGGACGCTATAACGCCACCTGCATTTCATTTCACTAAGTGTCAAGGTATGATGTAAACTTTAACATTATCCTCCTATGAACTTTCACCTCTGTAACATATTGTATTGTACAAATAGGCCACAGACATCCCATCCAGGGCAATTTCTGCTTACAGTTAGGGCATACCGGATCCTATCACTTTACCTTATACAGGTAAACACTGCATACATATTATGATGAGCATTAACAGAGCTCTCCTCTTTATATATCATTAATCATTTGACTTCAATATCACCTATACCAGGGGTCCCCAACCGCCGGTCCGCGGCCCATTACCGGGCCGTAGCAGTTCTGTTGCCGGGCCGCGGAGCCACGGCACAGAACGCTGTACACACTTGGAGCCGGCGGCTGCAGCACTGTAGTGATAGCTGCAGCCGCCGACTTCAAGAAGACATCCATACTTACCTACCGTCGCTGCAGGTCCCTGCGTCCCTGTCGGCAGCGGCAGCTTCCTCCTGTGCGCAGCGGTGACGTAATACCGCTCATTAAGGTAATGAATATGGACGTGACGCCCCTCCCATAGGCGTGGCGTCCATATTCATGCCCTTAATCAGCGGTATTACGTCACCGCTGCGCACAGGAGGAGGCGGCCGACAGGGACGCAGGGACCTGCAGCGACGGAGCGAGGAGGTAAGTATGATGGGAGGGTGGAGCGGAGCCATGTATACAGGGGGGGAGGACGGGGGAGCCATGTATACAGGGGGGGAGGACGGGGGAGCCATGTATACAGGAGGGGGGAGGACGGGGGAGCCATGTATACAGGGGGGGAGGGTGGAGCGGAGCCATGTATACAGGATGGGAGGGGGAGCGGAGCCATGTATACAGGGGGGGAGGGAGCCATGTATACAGGGGGAGGAGGGAGCCATGTATACAGGATGGGGGGGGAGCGGAGCCATTATACAGGATGGGAGGGGGAGCGGAGCCATGTATACAGGATGGGAGGGGGAGCGGAGCCATGTATACAGGATGGGAGGTGGAGCGGAGCCATATATACAGGATGGGAGGGGGAGCGGAGCCATGTATACAGGATGGGAGGGGGAGCGGAGCCATGTATACAGGATGGGAGGGGGAGCGGAGCCATGTATACAGGATGGGAGGATGGGAGCGGAGCCATGTATACAGGATGGGAGGGGAGCGGAGCCATGTATACAGGATGGGAGGAGGGAGCGGAGCCATGTATACAGGATGGAGGGGGAGCAGAGCCATGTATACAGGATGGGAGGACGGGGACATGCGGGGGAGGACCATGTATACAGGATGGGAGGTGGAGCGGAGCCATGTATACAGGATGGGAGGGGGAGCGGAGCCATGTATACAGGAGGGAGGATGGGAGCGGAGCCATGTATACAGGATGGGAGGATGGGAGCGGAGCCATGTATACAGGATGGGAGGGGGAGCGGAGCCATGTATACAGGATGGGAGGGTGGGAGCGGAGCCATGTATACAGGATGGGAGGTGGGAGCGGAGCCATGTATACAGGATGGGAGGGGAGCGGAGCATGTATACAGGATGGGAGGATGGGAGCGGAGCCATGTATACAGAATGGGAGGGTGGAGCGGAGCATGTATACAGGATGGAGAGGGTGGAGCGGAGCCATGTATACAGGATGGGAGGAGGGGAGCGGAGCTATGTATACAGGATGGGAGGGTGGGAGCGGAGCCATGTATACAGGATGGGAGGGGGAGCGGAGCCATGTATACAGGATGGGAGGGTGGGAGCGGAGCCATGTATACAGATGGAAGGCAGGAGCATTATAAGGGGGGAGGGGGGAGCGGAGCCATGTATACAGGATGGAGGTGGGAGCATATATCAGGATGAGGGGAGCGGAGCCATTATACAGGATGGGAGGGGGAGCGGAGCCATTATACAGGGAGGAGTGGAGCATGTTAGATGGGAGGGGAGCGGAGCCATGTATACAGGATGGGAGGATGGGAGCGGAGCCATGTATACAGGATGGGAGGGGGAGCGGAGCCATGTATACAGGATGGGAGGGTGGGAGCGGAGCAATATACAGGATGGGAGGGTGGGAGCGGAGCCATGTATACAGGATGGGAGGGTGGGAGCGGAGCTATGTATACAGGATGGGAGGGGGACGGAGCCATATATACAGGATGGGAAGGTGGGAGCGGAGCTATGTATACAGGATAGGAGTGGAGATAATAAGGATGGAGGATGGAGCAGAGCCATGTATACAGAATGGGAGGGGGGAGCGGAGCCATGTATACAGGATGGGAAGGTGGGAGCGGAGCTATGTATACAGGATGGGAGGGTGGGAGCGGAGCCATGTATACAGGATGGGAGGGTGGGAGCGGAGCCATGTATACAGGATGGAAGGTGGAGCGGAGCTATGTATACAGGTGGAGGGTGGGAGCGGAGCCATGTATACAGGATGGGAGGGTGGGAGCGAGCATGATACAGGATGGGGGGGGGAGCGGCATATAACAGGATGGGATGGGGAGTATGTATACAGATGGGAGGATGGAGCGAGCCATGATACAGAATGGGAGGTGGAGCGGAGCCAGTTACAGATGGAAGGTGGAGCGGAGCTATGTATACAGGATGGAGGTGGAGCGGAGCCATGTATACAGGATGGGAGGTGGGAGCGGAGCATGTATACAGGATGGGAAGGTGGGAGCGGGAGCTATGTATACGGATGGGAGGGTGGGAGCGGAGCCATGTATAAGATGAGCGGAAAAAGGGTGGGAGCGGAGCAGTCAATGAGGAAATATAACAAGGGTGGGAGGGAGCTAGGTGAAACGAGCAATAAAAATGGGGGAAACAAGGGTGGGAGCGGAGCCATCATGCTATACAAGGGTGGAGCGGAGCAATATAAACAAGGGTGGGAGGGGAGCCATGCATACAAGGGTGGGAGCGGAGCCATATAAACAAGGGTGGGAGCGGAGCCATGCATACAAGGGTGGGAGTGGAGCATATAAACAGGGTGGGAGGGAGCATGCATACAAGGTGGAGCGGAGCCTTGTATACAAGGGAGTCACATTCACATTATAAATGTTATAATTAAATGATGAGTATGCACTACTACTAAACTACAACCCCGACCATAGCCCCGCCCCTTATGACCAAAGCCCCACCCTTGCCACACCTCCATCCCCGCCCTGCCGGGCCATGGAAGAATGGTCTTTCTTGAAGCCGGTCCCTGGTGCAAAAAAGGTTGGGGACCACTGACCTACAGTATCTATTGTGCCCTAAGGCAGGGGTCCCCAACCGCCGGTCCGCGGCCCATTACCGGGCCGTAGCAGTTCTGTTGCCGGGCCGCGGAGCCACGGCACAGAACGCTGTACACACTTGGAGCCGGCGGCTGCAGCACTGTAGTGATAGCTGCAGCCGCCGACTTCAAGAAGACATCCATACTTACCTACCGTCGCTGCAGGTCCCTGCGTCCCTGTCGGCAGCGGCAGCTTCCTCCTGTGCGCAGCGGTGACGTAATACGCTCATTAAGGTAATGAATATGGAAGTGACGCCCCTCCCATAGGCGTGGCGTCCATATTCATGCCCTTAATCAGCGGTATTACGTCACCGCTGCGCACAGGAGGAAGCTGCCGCTGCCGACAGGGACGCAGGGACCTGCAGCGACGGAGCGAGGAGGTAAGTATGATGGGAGGGTGGAGCGGAGCCATGTATACAGGGGGGGAGAACGGGGGAGCCATGTATACAGGGGGGGAGGACGGGGGAGCCATGTATACAGGGGGGGAGGACGGGGGAGCCATGTATACAGGGGGGGAGGGTGGAGCGGAGCCATATATACAGGAGGGAGGAGGGGGAGCGGAGCCATGTAATACAGGGGGGGAGGACGGGGGAGCCATGTATACAGGGGGGAGGACGGGGGAGCCATGTATACAGGGGGGGAGGGTGGAGCGGAGCCATGTATACAGGATGGGAGGGGAGCGGAGCCATGTATACAGGGGGGGAGGAGGGGGAGCCATGTATACAGGATGGGAGGTTGGGAGCGGAGCCATGTATACAGGATGGGAGGGTGGGAGCGGAGCCATGTATACAGGATGGGAGGGTGGGAGCGGAGCCATATAACAAGGGTGGGAGTGGAGCCACGCATACAAGGGTGGGAGCGGAGCCTTGTATACAAGGGATCACTTCACATTATAAATGTTATAATTAAATGATGAGTATGCACAACTACTAAACTACAACCCCGTCCATAGCCCCGCCCCTTATGACCAAAAGCCCCACCCTTGCCACCCCCCATCCCCGCCCTGCCGGGCCATGGAAGAATGGTCTTTCTTGAAGCCGGTCCCTGGTGCAAAAAAGGTTGGGGACCACTGACCTACAGTATCTATTGTGCCCTAAGGCAGGGGTCCCCAACCGCCGGTCCGCGGCCCATTACCAGGGCCGTAGCAGTTCTGTTGCCGGGCGCGGAGCCACGGCACAGACGCTGTACCACACTTGGAGCCGGCGGCTGCAGCACTGTAGTGATAGCTGCAGCCGCCGACTTCAAGAAGACATCCATACTTACCTACCGTCGCTGCAGGTCCCTGCGTCCCTGTCGGCAGCGGCAGCTTCCTCCTGTGCGCAGCGGTGACGTAA
>JARQOD010001303.1:0-77914 GCA_033576555.1 Oophaga sylvatica
TTTAAAACTTTTTATAATGCCAAAATGTAACTTTGGCTACTGAATACCATATTTGTGTCATATGGCTTTTTTTGCCCTTAAAATGTGGACACATTTTTTGACACATTTGTACAACCAAATGTAAAAAAATAACAAACATTTGCTACAGTAAAAAAAAAAAAAAAATTTACAATAAGGTGGTATGTTGGTTGAGGTGAGGGCGGGAGACCAGCCTCTCTTTGTTGCTGGCTTGCGTGACCACCTTGACCATCACCCTGTTGGGGTGTAATTTCTTGGCTCTGTGGTAAGATGTGGCCAGGGTCAGGTTGTTGAGTGGCGAAGTGGCCATAAGGATAAAGGAGATTATACTCCTGGGGATGATGGTAGCCACGTGCATCATACTCCCCAATATGGCCATGTCGTCCAAATCCAGATTGGGACCAACCTCTAACACTGGGTCTGTACAAGTGGCCATATTGGGCAGGTGGTTTATAGGCTGCCATTTGGCCCTGTTGTTGGCAAGATTGGTTTTGGGAGGGAATGGGTTGAGGTGTAGGCGCACGTGCAGGAGGTACCTCAGATCCTAATTGAGCATGCACATCTGTGTGGGGGTAAGGCAGAGAAGGTTACAGGGTGAGAGCTGCCACCTTTCCAGGAAATCAAATACCTCATATGGGGTATTGGGGGGTGTGCATGCATCAATGAGGATCTGAATGGATCCTCACACACGTAGCCTCACCTCACAGGGTAGGGGACATAGGTAATGGGCCAGGCTTCGGGAATAAGCCTCTTGACCCTCATCCAGGGCTGCCCTGGACAGGTAATTGAGGACCCCTGTGTCCACATGCCTTCGGGTATCAGAGGCAAGGTTCTCTTGCCTTCGTCTCCCACGGCGTGTTATGGCAGCAGGCTGGGGGGAGCCCTCCAGACGTACAGTAGGGCTGTTGCTGTTGCCTGGTTCCTCAAGGCTGCCGGGTGCTGGTGCAGCTGCTGGGTCAGGTCCTGGTACAGGAACTTAAACAGGTCCTGGTGCTGGTGCAGCTGCTGGGTCAGGTCCTGGTGCTGGTGCAGGTGGAGCTTGGGGGTTGCAAGCTGGGAGGTTCAGAAGATGGGCCAGCCACCTCTTCACCTCCCCCACCCAGGTCTATAATGGCCTCAGAATTTGACCCTGTCTCCCTCTCAGTGAGGTTGGACTGAGTTCTGTTAGGAAATTAAATTTTAAAAAACCGTTGGAGATCTGACCCTAAACAGCAAATGTGTAATGTGGTGTGATGTATGTACTTACGGTCTGAGATCCAGAATAGGAGCTAAAAAAGCAAGGCGGTCAAAATATATGTACTTCCGCTTTGTCGGTGCTGCAGCCCCACTCCTGGCCTGCTGCTGATGTTCCCGCCGGTACTGGTCGCGGATGCTGCGCCCGTGTCTCATCACATCTTCAACTGCAATGTGACATAAAATTTGCTTATTACATGGCTCACATTTTACCAAACACTTTCTAAACATTTCACATAGTCATGGGGCCTAGTAGGGTGTCAATTTAGTAAAAGTTTTGCGCTTACAAACAATGATCCCAAAATACACATAATATGATTTTAGGGGATACTGGGAAAAATTCTAAGTTCTGGTCTTTAAGATGATTGGACAAAAATTAGGTAACTTACTCATTTGTTGTTGTTCCTCACAAGAACGTTCTGAAAAATCAGGAAACATCAGCCCACAGATGCACCCCCATGCCGCCTCCTTTCTGGCGCGGTCGGAGTAATGTGCATCCCTTTGGTCCCAAATTTCGGGCCTTTCCTGGACCAAAACAATGAGCATCTCTACATTAATGTGTGTAGACATGCTGTAGGACTCCGTGGAGGCGTTCTCCCGGGATGTCTGGATCGCTTTTTGAGCTAATTAGCATGTCTAAGCTTCCTGATAATGGCTTGGCCCATTTCCTGTGACCTGGAGAAGTCTTGCGTATTTCTCGCAAGTCACACGTGTGTAATCCGTATTTTTCTCACCCCCATAGACTTGCATTGGCGTATTACGGGCATAATACGCTGACAATCGCAGCATGCTGTCCGTAAAATACGGGCGAGAAATATACGGATGATGGGAGCTGCCCCATAGAGAAACATTAGTCTGAGTGTAATGCGTTGTTTTTACGCCTCTCACTCATCCGTATTCCTCTCTAGTGTGACGCCAGCCTAATAGTTAATATTGGAACCTCAACACAGGTGCAGGTGGATGAGTGGATGAGTTTCCCCTTTTTAGTATTTTAGGAGGGAATACTTGTCCTTTCTCAGTCTGCCTATTTAAAAGGTGAAAACTAGTCATTGTGCTGTTTGGCATCATAGTTTGGCTATGCACACCATGCGCAAAGTGAGTGGTTCATGTGCGGATGGTACCCAGGGCCTGGAGGAGAGGAGACTCTCCTCCAGGCCCTGGGTACCATATACCTGTTAAAACAATTAAAATAAAAAATCGTGATATTCTCACCTTCCGGCATCCCCCGCAGCTTTCCAGCCTATCAGCGACGCTCCCGGCCAATCGCGTTCCCAGGCGTCCTTAGCGACAATGACCCCAGATGAGGTAGTGGTCTCGCGTGATGTTACGTCATCTGGGGTCATTGTCGCTAAGCATCTCTGGGAACGCGATTGGCCGGGAGCGTCGTTGATAGGCTGGAAAGCTGCGGGTGATGGCGGAAGGTGAGAATATCACGATTTTTTATTTTAATTGTTTTAACAGGTATATGGTACCCAGGGCCTGGAGGAGAGTCACCTCTCCTCCAGGCCCTGGGTACCATCCGCACATGAACCGCTCACTTTGCGCATGGTGAGCATAGCCACATGCGGAAAGTAAGCGGTTCAATGCATTCCTATGGCGGCGTAATCGCAGTGATTCCGGAAAAAGAATGAACATGCGTTTTTTCCACGATGCGTTTTTTTCACGGAAAAAAGCGCAGCATGTGCACAAAAATTGCGGAATGCATTCTACTAATACGATTTATTATTTTTTATTATTTTTTTAACATTAGATCTTTCTACTATTGATGCGGCATCAATAGTGAAAAGTTGGTCACACTTGTCAAACACTTGTTTGACTCGTGTGACCAACCTGTCAATCAGTTTTCCAAGCGATGCTACAGATCGCTTGGAAAACGCAAGCATTCTGCAAGCTAATTACGCTTGCAAAACGCTAGTTTCTCGCGGGAATACGCATACCTATAAAATGCATATTTTCCGCTGCAATTCTCCTACGTGTGCACATAGCCTAAGGAGAGAGTTGTCTCAGGAGCTTAGAAATAAAATTATAGACAAACATGTTAAAGGTGAAAGCTATAAGGCAGTCTCCAAATAGCTTTATTTTATTACAGCTGCACATATTATTCAGGCGTTTAACCCCTTAACTCCCGGAGCTTTTTTCGATTTTTTCCTTTTTTGTTTTTCGCTCCCCTTCTTTCCAGAGCCATAACTTTTTTTATTTTTCAGTCAATATGGCCAAGTGGGGCTTATTTTTGCGGGCGAGTTGTTCTTTTGAACAATACCATTGGTTTTACTTTGTCGTGTACTTGAAAATGGGAAAAAAATTCCAATTGCTGTGAAATTGCAAAAAAGTGCAATTCCACACTTGTTTTTGCTTCGCTTTTTTGCTAGATTCACTAAATGCTAACACTGACCTATAATTATGATTCTGCAGGTATTACGAGTTCATAGACACCAAACATGTCTAGGTTCTCTTTTATCTAAGTGATGAAAAAAAATTCCAAAGTTTTCTAAAAAAAAAAACTGTGCAATTTTCCAAGGCCCACAGCGTCTTCATTTTTCGTGATCTCGGATTGGACAAGGCCTGTTTTTTTGCGTGCTGGGCTGACGTTTTTAATGATACCACTTTTGTGCAAATAGGTTCTTTTGATCGCCCATTATTGCATTTTAATGCAATGTTGTGGCGACCAAAAAAAGTAATTCTGGCATTTTGAATTTTTTTCTCTCAACGCTGTTTAGCAATCGAGTTAATCCTTTTTTTTATTGACAGATCGGGCGATTATGAACTCGGCGACACCAAATATGTGTATGTGTGATTTTTTTTTTTTTTATTTTGATTGGGGCGAAAGGGGGTGATTTGAACTTTTAGGTTTTTTTTATTTTTTTTAATTTTTAAACACTTTTTTTTTTACTTTTGGCATACTTCAATAGCCTCCACAGGAGGCTAGAAGCATGCCATACTTGATCGGCTCTGTTACATATAGGCGATGCTCAGATCGCCTATATATAGCAGATTTACTGCAATGCTATGAGCGCCGACCACCGGGTGGCGCTCATAGCAATGTTCCGGCAACAATCATAGAGGTCTCCAGAAGGCATCGGAAGTACGTTAAATGCCCACTGTCAGCATTTGACAGCGGGATTTAACTAGTTATTAGGCTTGGGCGGATCGCAATTCTGCTTGTGCCTATTGCGGGCAATGTCAGCTGTTTATAACAGCTGACATTTCACGGCTTTGAGGTGGGCTCACCGCCGGAGCCCACCTCAAAGCAGAGGATACTTACCGATGATGCAATAGTGCGTCATCGGTAAGTAAGGGGTTAAAGGGAATGTCAGCGTAGAATGACTTTTCAAACCAAGTCCCACCGCTCGGCATGGGCGTACCCACCGTGGGGCAGCTGCCCCTCCCTAGAAGCAGGGGCACACAATGAAAGAGAGCGGAGAGAGCAGCACAATGCCGGCTCCCTCTGCCACAGGTTGCAGTGCCTGTCTGTGTGCGCAGTGCACGGAGCTGCTGTCTCACCAGAGGAGCTCCTTCCTTCCTGGCTGCAGCAGCTGTAGTTTCACTTTCTGCCCTGCAGGCTCTGGTTGTCTCAGCCACACTTGGTCCTAGTGCCCTCTGTGTGCATACACTGGACACTTCCTGCTCCTGCCTCAGCCATTGCCTGCAAGCTTCATGGTAAAATGGGGATGGAATTTATTAAATTCATTCTGCTCAGGCATGTCATGGTCACTGTGGGGGAATGTGAGAGGATGGGGGTACAGTGGGGGGGTACAGGGCACTGGGGTGAATGTAAGAGGATGGGGGTATTGTGGGGACTAGGGCACTGGGGGGTTAATGTGAGAGGATGGGGGTATTGTGGGGGAGGGGTACAGGGCACTGGGGTGAATGTAAGAGGATGGGGTATTGTGGGGGCTAGGGCACTGGGGGGGTTAATGTGAGAGGATGGGGTATTGTGGGGAGGGGTACAGGGCACTGGGGTGAATGTAAGAGTATGGGGTATTGTGGGGGCTAGGGCACGGGGGGGTGGTGGTATTGTGGGCTAGGCAGGGGGTAAAGTGAGAGGTGGTATTGTGGGGCTGAAGTGGGGGAGGGGCAACAGGGCACAGAGAGTGAATGTGAGAGGATAGGGTATTGTGGGGGAGGGGATACAGGGCACTGGTTGGTGAATGTGAGAGGATGGGGATATTGTGGGGGCTGGTGCACAGGGATTGATGTGAGAGGATGGGGTATTGTGAGAGAGGGTGGACAGGTCACTGAGTTGAATGTAAGAGGATGGGGTATTGTGGGGCTAGGGCACTGGGGGTTTACTGTGAGAGGATGGGGTATTGTGGGGACTGAAGTGGGGAGGGGCAACAGAGCACTGAGGGGTGCATGTGAGAGGATGGGGGTATTGTGGGGTCAGTGGGACAGAACACTAAGGGGTGCATGTGAGACGATGGGCTGTTGGGGTGTGGGTGGGGGACAGGGGAGGTAGGGGGCTTTTTTTTTTACTTGTGAGCTCGTTAATACTTTAATAATAGATTAATATTTCAGTATTATTATAACAAGGGCATAGACAGACGGCCGTATAACTCATGCGAGGATCGCACTGCAATCCTCGGACTTGCTGGTACCGCTCCTGACATGAGCGCAACTGCCATGTATAATATATGGTATATACAGCGTAGTGTCGCATACAATGCTGTATTATACAATATACAACAGTTCTAATGCTCCTTACCTATTATGCAAGATAATGTACAGTTTTAACACCAAATCTATAGTGGAAGTGCCACCCATAGATAAGAAGTGAGAGAAGAGATGGTTATGTAAAATTAAATTCTTTATTAATAATTAATATTAAAACATTTGCACAATAAAAGAATTGTAAGAGAGTAAGGGAGACTCCAAAAGGAGGGAGAAACAAAACGCCAGCGTGATACACCACAAAAAATATGCTAAATTGGTAATTCAGAATTTATAAACCACTTATAATCAGCTGGAAATAAAGAACAATATTTTTCTATGTCTGATAACTGACATTATGAAGCTATAGATATAGTTGAGCACATATAATTCAATCAAGGAGCATTATGCTTCCTATGTACTAAAGTGCATTTTAGTGCCAGTACAGTGGTAAAAATCCTCTAAGTAAAGTGTATCTCCCCCATGAAAATATGCAAAGAGGTGCTAAGGCAGTGAATAGAGTATATCCAAAGTTGGATTATAATGAAGCAAATCAGCTTAAAAAGGCGTGAGTATCACATACTCTTGTCACATACCTATGCACCGATGATGAAATTTGCTGACAGGGGAAGCGCATGAGTGGCGATGCAGTGGCGTCCTGTCTCCCGCGCCCGACGGCACGTTTCGCCCGAAGAAGTGACTACACGAAACGGTGCCGTCGGCGCGGAGACAGACGCCACTGCATCGCCACTCATGCGCTTCCCCTGTCAGCAAATTCATCATCGGTGCATAGGTGTGTGACAAGAGTTGTGATACTCACGCCTTTTTAAGCTGATTTGCTTCATTATAATCCAACTTTGGATATACTCTATTCACTGCCTTAGCACCTCTTTGCATATTTTCATGGGGAGATACACTTTACTTAGAGGATTTTTACACTGTACTGCACTAAAATGCACTTAGTACATAGGAAGCATAATGCTCCTTGATTGAATTATATGTGCTCAACTATATCTATAGCTTCATAATGTCAGTTATCAGACATAGAAAAATATTGTTCTTTATTTCCAGCTGATTATAAGTGGTTTATAAATTCTGAATTACCAATTTAGCATATTTTTTGTGGTGTATCACGCTGGCGTTTTGTTTCTCCCTCCTTTTGGAGTCTCCCTTAGGTGAGTTTCACGGTCAGGAAACGCTGCTGTTTGGCGCTGTGCGCTGGCGCAGCGCCAAACACGCAGCGTCCAGATGTTACAGCATAGGGGGGGATTTCAGAATCCCGTCTCCACTATGCGTAACATACGCAGGTGGCAAACCTGCGTAACGGACATGCGGCGCGTCTTTTTAGACCGCAGCATGTCCTCGCGTATTGCGGCGACGGTGCGTCGCCGCAACAGATTTAACACAGGCTATCTAGCCCTGCGCTCTTTCCGGAGGTGTTCCGGAGGTGTCCTGAACACCTCCGAAAGATCGCGCGTCATAAAGGGGCGGGCTTAGACGGAGCGGAATTTCCGCTCGTCAAAGCGCTATGGTTCCGGACCGTGGAACCATAGCCTTACTCTCTTACAATTCTTTATTGTGCAAATGTTTTAATATTAATTATTAATAAAGAATTTAATTTACATAACCATCTCTTCTCTCACTTCTTATCTATGGGTGGCACCTTCCACTATAGATTTGGTGTTAAAATGGTATTTTGAAGTGTCCCCCGCCTTCTTCATATAGGACTATGGGAATAAATAAGATAATGTACAGTGTATATGATGTAACCTGTATAAGATGCGACATTGGCTTGCCCCCCCCCCTAGTTTTGATCCTGGGTACGCCCATGCCGCTCGGTGCATCATGGTGGGGTCAATCATTTATATACATCTACCTGCTTGTTTTGTTTCCCATATATCAGCACCCTTCTCTGGCTCTATAAAGCCAGAGCTGTCAATCAAAGAAGAGGGGAGAAGTGAGAGATTGCAGAGAAACAAGCAGGTGGGAAGGTTCACTTAAATGATTGGCAGCGCCGTGAAGCAGCGAGTGCCTGTACTTGGCTTGAACAGTCATTTTCTGCTGACAGAATCCCTTAAAGAACAATGGGACTGTAGCCAACCTCCCTGGTTGTGGCTGCAAGAGGAAAATTGCTGACAAATTGAGATGAAGGGTGGTAAACAAAGAGCACAGAACAACTTCCAAAGAGATTAGAGGTGAACTCAAGCATCAAGGTGCAATGTCAGTGTAAGTGCAGAGTCAGATCACATCGTTCATTGCTGTCTTGGCCAAAGTCATATGTAAACAATGGTGCAGCGGTCTCAAGGGGCGCCAAATGAATAATGGACAATTTAATAAATGTTAGCCAAACTTTATTCTTCCTCCAATACCACTGCCACAACGTGCTTCAACGGTCCAAACCGTCTTCATCAGGTGGGGTAAATGAGAATCTTACAATAGCAACTTTATAAAGGGGTGGTAATTAACATAATTTAGACCACATGTTGTGTTCATTTTAACCTCTTCATTGCAAAACTCCATATAAAGCATTCATTGTCAATTAACCTCTTATTTCCCCTTGAAACTCCTATTAAAAACCCTACATGAACTCATAAAAACCCCATCAATTTTAAACCGCAACCTGGGAACCTTCCCAGCGTGCCTTGACATTCCTATACTGCAATTTTCGACCTCCAATTCAGAAATTTAGTTTCTTAAAGGGACAGTACACTTTCAAAAATAAAATGGCGAAAAATAACCTTATACAGTTCCTAAAACTATTGTAAACCCCATAAATTTAAAAGCATACCCTGGGAACCTTCCCAGCGTGTCTTGACACTATTATACTGCAATTTTAAACCCCCGATTTAAAAGTTTAATTTCTTAAAGGGACAGTACACTTACATATGAAATGGCTGAAAATAGCCTTATACATTTGCCCACTACTATTATAAAGTCCCTCAAACCACACTATCCAATAGCCTAATCAAAACCTATACTCACAGTGAACCAAGCGACCCAAAAAGAATGTGAAAGGGACAACATTAAACCCGCTCTAATTTAATGATTTGATGTATTTTCAATCATAAGGTTCAAACCTTCAGGGTACAAAGTACCCATTTTATATATCCAAAAACTTTCTTTCTTGATAAGTATACTCAATCGTTCTTGTCCTTTATCCACGATATGGTCAATAAGGGTTATTTTCATTTTACTCGGGTCTTTATGATGGTGATTTGCATAGTGTCTAGAGACACTATGTAATTGATACCCTGCCCTTATATTAGATCTATGTTTATTTAATGGGCATGGGCCGTTTGAATTGTCCGACCTATGTATTGCAGGCCACATGGGCACTCCAACAAATATACTACATAGGTGGATTGGAATGTTAATCTCTGTTTAATCTGAAAAACCTCATTGGTAGTATTAGATTTAAAGGTTTTTTCATTATTGGTTATAACGCCGCAACACATGCATTTAGGCGTATTGCATGCGAAACAGCCAAAGTCATAGACAGAGAAAGCAAATTCTAAACGAGTGAATCTGGAATTTACTAAAATGCATATTGACAAGCCACATGTTAGGGATCGAGTTCCCGCTGCTGCACAAGGGGAATCTCGAACCAGTCCCACTGCGGTCCCCATCCATCTCAGCCGCAGTGGAGCCTGCTCAGCAGAGACGTCGGTCCCAGTGAGTCGCACGTACCAGGGCTGTGGGGTACTCGGCACCGAGCCCGTTCACTTCACTGGGGATGTCACGGGTAGCGCAGCTCGGTCCGTTGCCCTGGGCGCTCACTAAAGGGGGATATTTACAGGGATTGTAGAAATGTTCGTGGATGACCAGCGCTGCAGGGTAGATCCTCTGAGGTGTAGGGCCTCCTTAGTCTTCATATGTGTGAGTTTCTAACTTGCATGAAACAAAGTTTAACTCCGTTCTCTTTGCTACGCCCGGCTGATCTTGTGGTGGAGCCTTCTTTTGGACAGAACTAAGTCTCCAATGGTTGCACTGACAGACTCCTGTTCTTCCTGACCCCGGTTACGTATCAGCACTGTTGGGGCCCTCTGTCACCTGAAGTCCAGCAGGGTCTCCGGTTTTTCCCACTAGCCGTGAAGGTACTAGCAAGCTCGGACCCGGTGTCCGGTAGTGCAGAGTGGAGGTAAGCTATCGTTGCTATTTCTCCTCAGTCACTCTCTTTCCCTTTTTCCACTTGCCTGTCGTCCTACTCACACCTTTAAATAAGCACAACAGCAGTAGATGTCAGCTTCCTTCCCTTCACCGCTCTCCAAGCGTCAGCACGCTTACTTTCTCAAACAGCTCACTGTTGGACATCTCAGTGGACTCAACCTTACCAGACCAAGTGGCAATCCTTCCCACTACACTGGACTCCACGATATAAGCTGAGTGTTTGCTGAAGTCCTCAGGCTTTCAGATAAGTCTTTCTTTCTGGCTAGAGTTCCCCTCAGAATGTCTGAGGTAACTAGCTCGTCTGCTCTCCAACGCGCTCTGACACAGACTAGTGTAATCTGAGCTCTGAGCTAGAATGTCTACTGCTCTATCTCTACACACCCTTATATACCTGCGTATTCTAAAGGGCTCCCTCTGGTGGCACCAGGAAAATGTGAAGTGTGAATGAATATCAGGTGATTGTGAATTACCTTCCATGCATCCTCCTGGGTAACATGTGGCACCAAGCGCAGCTGGGCTACACATCCCCCCCTAGTTAATATCAGCACTCCCGGGCTGAAAAAGAAAACAATTTTTATAACATCAACAAAACATAACTCATCCCTTGCGGGAGGTAAGGACACTTCAAACGTTACAATGTGTACAAATGGCAAATAGAAAATATCAAAATACTTCCACACAATAAATACAGGATTCTTGTGGAGGACCCGTACCAAACCTCCCACGGTGGTCCTGGGTGGGCTGCAGGACTTCTTTGCTGCAGACCTCACTCAAAGCCACACCATAGGAGTTTTTCTTCTGAGGTAGAATGGCTTACGTAAAACCAAGATGGGGCACCGAGTGCCAACTATTTACATTACAGTTCTGTGCTGCAAGAGTCCTCAGCACGCAGTCCTTCAAAACAGCATTTCACATATCACTATCACATTACCCAACTGGGGTATACTACTTCAGCATGTAAACATTATCATCATATAACATTCTCAATAAAGTGCAATTCTTCTTTATAACTTTGTACAGTTCAGTAAACCCTGTCTGGGTCCTACTGGTCTTCTTTGGATAAGGTAGCACCTTCCACACCTGGGGCTGTAAGCATGCGGTGCGCTCTGGAACGCATGACTAAGAGATCGTGTCCTGCTACCAGTGTCTGAGTAGCCACAGTCCTCTTTTCAATTTTGCGATTTCCTGGAGGCCTTACAGGTGCCTCTTCTAAGTACAGATTTGGCTCAATAGGGATCGCTGTAGTAGTCACTGTGCTCTGCAGCGTTTCCAATTGTGACGCAGATACACGCAGTGGCTCAATTGGGGACGCACTAACAATCGCTGCGCTCTGTTGCGTTGCAGAATAGGACGCAGGATAGGATGCAGGTGCGCGGCCGGACGCTGATGTAGCTGGGGCTTGGACGCTGAGACACGGGGTATGTTTCCGGCTTCAGGGACTGGGTCGCTGACTCGGGAGACATTCAGGGCATACCACCCCTTAAGACCCCAGTGCCGCGTGTAGGTGACAACATCCCCTTTTAACAGGTTAGACCCTACATCACAACGATGAACGAAGATCTTCTGAGAGAACCCGGGCTCGCGTATGTACCCCCAACCTCCTCGGAACTTAGAGGCACACACCGTCCCCTGGCCCGCGATTCCCGGAGCGTACCTTTGTCTCGCCGGACGATCTCCTTGTCCGCAAGATTCTGCTCCCGGTACCTCTGGTGAAGCTGCTGCTGCCTCTCGCTGCTCCTGCTGCTGCCGCTGCTCCTGCTCACGGCGTCGCCACTCGTTCTCCTTCTGGGCGGCGTATTCCACATCGTCCAGGTACTCCATCTCCTCCCAGTCGATCTCCATCGCTTGCGGCTGGGTGTCTTCCGTCGTCGTCCCTACCGGGGGACTGCATTCCGCTGCTGCCTCTGGTTCCAGGCCTGGCTGGCATTTCGGTCCGGGCAGGCCTCCTCAGCCTTCTTCCCTCCCGCCGCGTCCTCGGCGGAGTCAGGATCAGCTCTTTTGGGGCCGGCCTCCGGTTCTTCCTCAGCCGCTGGTTCCAGTGGTGGCGCGGGTGGCATTAGCACATCTTGAGGGGAGAGCAGTGGGTCCCACAGCAGCCGCTGTTTCAGGACACGCCAGCTTTGCTCCATCGCCTCCATCTCTGCGCAGTGTCGGGCCATGTCCCTCAGCGCCGCGTCCACCTCCTCCACACGGTACATCTTTTCTTCATCCTCCCGACCTGGGGAAGGTTCGGGTACAGGCTGCACCACTTCAGGGGAACGGGGTCTGCGCACCGCCATTCCTCCACACAGTGACTCCTGTCCTTCCGCCATCTCACTCCAGGCCAGACTGTGTGTTTCATCTGGAACACTCTGGATTTTTCCATGGAGGCGGGACTTTCGCTTTCTCTTCTTAGCATAGAGGATGAGGAGGAGGCGGATCTCCCTTGCAGTGGGGCAGGCTCAGACATTGTAATAACATTTAGACAGGGCGCCCATCACTTTCGCGCCACAGGGGGGGTACGCCCATGAATACACGCCCCTCTTCTTCAACAGGCCTCAGGGCGCGAATATGGTGGCAAAATGGCGGAAAATGGCGCCAAAAATCACAAAAATTGCACACAGTCTTATGCACAAAACAGTCCATTCCAGGCACACAGGACTCACATATAGCGAGCTTCGGATCCTGTTCGTGACGCCAAGTAGATGAGTCGCACGTACCAGGGCTGTGGGGTACTCAGCACCGAGCCCGTTCACTTCACTGGGGATGTCACGGGTAGCGCAGCTCGGACCGTTGCCCTGGGCGCTCACTAAAGGGGGATATTTACAGGGGATTGTAGAAATGTTCGATGACGCCACCTGTGGTTCCTGGTCAGGATGACCAGCGCTGCAGGGTAGATCCTCTGAGGGTTTGGGGCAGCAAGGTGTTAAGTCTCCCACAGGCGAGACTGGTTCCTCAGAGTATATGGCGGTGCAGGGTGCAGGTTCAATAAGGCAGACACACACAAGACAGTCTCTTTCTGTACCTTTACTGGTGATATTTGCAGGCACGTCCCGGGAAGCTGCTCAGGGTGGAGGATGCACGTCCAGTAATCACTGAGTAGGTGTAGGGCCTCCTTACGTCTTCATATGTGTGAGTTTCTAACTTGCATGAAACAAAGTTTAACTCCGTTCTCTTTGCTACGCCCAGCTGATCTTGTGGTGGAGCCTTCTTTTGGACAGAACTAAGTCTCCAATGGTTGCGCTGACCAGACTCCTGTTCTTCCTGACCCCAGTTATGTATCAGCACTGTTGGGCCCCTGTCACCTGAAGTCCAGCAGGGTCTCTGGTTTTTCCCACTAGCCATGAAGGTACTAGCAAGCTTGGACCCGGTGTCCGGTAGTGCAGAGTGGAGGTAAGCTATCGTTGCTATTTCTCCTCAGTCACTCTCTTTCCCTTTTTCCACTTGCCTGTGTCCTATTCACACCTTTAACATAAGCACAACAGCAGTAGATGTCAGCTTCCTTCCCTTCACCGCTCTCCAAGCGTCGGCACGCTTACTTTCTAAACAGCTCACTGTTGGCCTCTCAGTGGACTCAACCTTGACCAGACCAAGTGGCAATCCTTCCCACTACACTGGACTCCACGATATAAGCTGAGTGTTTGCTGAAGTCCTCAGGCTTTCAGATAAGTATTTCTTTTTGGCTAGAGTTCCCTCTCAGAATGTCTGAGGTAACTAGCTCGTCTGCTCTCCAACACTCTCTGACACAGACTAGTGTAATCTGAGCTCTGAGCTAGAATGTCTACTGCTCTATCTCTCCACACCCTTATATACCTGCGTATTCTAAAGGGCTCCCTCTGGTGGCACCAGGAAAATGTGAAGTGTGAATGAATATCAGGTGATTGTGAATTACCTTCCATGCATCCTCCTGGGTAACATGTGCACCAAGCGCAGCTGGGCTACACACCAGCGTCTCACCCAGTCTAATACTGTGCAGAGGACTACTGCTGCCTCTCCAGGTTCTGCTATTGTAGCAAGTACTGGTCAGCAGCGAGCAGACCTCTTTGGGACTAAGTCCTGCGTTTTCCCCTTCTGAGCATGCCCAGGGTAAGATCTCTCATTGGAGATCAGGGGTCACATGCTCAGGTACTGCAGCAACTCCTATTGGTCCGCCAGGAAGGTCCTGAAACTGCTGAGGTTCTGAAACAGTTTCTCATTGGTCCTTTTCTGGAAGGTCTTGTAGTTGCTGCTATAAAAGGGTTGCATGACTTCTCAGCCATGCGCTAGTATCAATCCTGTTATGTCCTTTGCGCCAGTGTGATCATGCACGCATGTGGTTAGGGCTCCCTCCGGTGAGGAGTTTTGCACTGTGTTCAGTGCTTGGCTGAAATAGCCTCTAGAATACTGGCTACTCCGGTGAGGAGCTGCTTGTTTGCGTTGCTGACTGCATGACCAAGGAATGCTATCCACACAGCAGTTATCTGTGTACTCCTGTGGTGTTAACAGGACACAGTCTCTATCTCAGCGTCTATGTTTGCGACTCTGTGAAGTAACAGAGCTCGCTTGTACCGCCATATCCTGTCATCTTACTAGCAGCAGGCTTTGCCTGCACGGTTGACGCACCCATTATTTATATTTATTTGGTGCGTTCCGCAGACCCTAACATAATACTAGCGCCAGGGTCTGGCTAGTAAGATGGCGGATGACCAGCAGCTACAGCGGTACATCCAGCAGCTGGAGGGTAGGTTGGCGGCTCTTGAGCGCACAACCTCAGCTGTGGATGTTACCACAGTCGCTGTTCAGGCTGCTAGCGTGGCTGCGGCCAGTTTGTCCACTGCCACCTCTGCTCCTACATTATCCCACCTCCCTCTTCCATACAAGTTTGCTGGTGACAGCAAGCAATGTCTGGGATTCGTGAGTCAGTGCTCTATACAGCTCGAGCTTCTGGCTGCACGATTCCCTATGGATCGGGCACAAGTGGGTTTTGTAGTATCCCTTCTGTCGGGCAGAGCGTTGGAGTGGGCAATGCCGCTGTGGGAGCGCAACAATCGTGTGGTGTGGAGTGCTCCTCGTTTCTTGGAGGCTCTTAAAAAGGTCTTTTTAGGACCTCAGGTCACCCACGATACGGCGCTCCAACTACTGGCAATGTCACAGGGTTCGTCCATGGTCAGCCAGTTCTCCGTCCAATTTCGGACTCTGGCCTCTGAGTTAGAGTGGCCGGATAAAGTCCTCATTCCGGTGTACTGGAGGGGACTGGCAGGCCATGTGAAAGATGCCTTGACCACAAGGGAGATTCCCCCACACTGGAGAAACTTATAGCAATATCTACCCGCATCAACCTCCGTTTTCACGAGCTGAGGTTGGAGCGGGCCCAGTGTAGGCAGAGGTTTCGGCTGGCTCCCACCTTCGCCAAACCTCTAAAATACCTCCTTCTGGCGTCCGAACCCCAAAAGGCCATGGTGGTTTCTCGAGCGGGACCTAAGTCTCAGGCCGCTCGAGCATCCATGGTCTGTAATGTGTGCCAGCAGCCGGGACATGTTGACAACCAATGTCCACAGCGATCGTGTATAAGGTCGCGTCCAGTAACCATGGGAGCAGGGTCACTAGACACAGTGGCGTTTGCTTCCAAGTTGCTCTTTAAAGGGACAATCACTGCAGCACCATCCATTCTCTCCGTTGAGCTTTGTGTGGATTCGGGGGCTGACGAGAATATTATGTCCTCTGCCTTTGTTCTTCGCCACGCTATACCACAGGTGTTGCTCGCCAAACCGGTGACTGTGCGAGTAGTGAATAGTTCGACTCTGCCCTCACAAATCACCCACAAGACTATCCCTCTCACCCTGTCTATGTCCCCTTCCCATCAGTAGAGTATATCCTTTCTCGTCCTTCCCGAGGGAATAGATGAGATTCCTCTGGGAATACACTGGCTCCGTTGCCACTCTCCACATATTGAGTGGTCCTCTGGGAGGATACTGGGGTGGGGTATGTCTTGTACAGGCAGATGTGTGAAAGAATGCGTTCAGGTTTCCACGTCTGAGATTCCCGGCAGATCTCAATTCCTTTCCCAAGTGCTACTGGTCATATGCTGACTATTCTCCAAAATTGCTGCGGAGACTCTTCCGCCTCATCGTCCCTATGACTGTCCCATTGACTTCTTGCCTGGAACAGAGCCTCCTCGGGAAGGGTTTATCCTCTCTCTCTCCCAGAGACAGAGGCCATGTCCCATTACATCCAGGAGAACCTGGCAAGAGGGTTCATAAGGAAGTCAGTGTCACCTGCTGGGGCGGGGTTCTTCTTCGTGTAGAAGAAGAACGGAGAATTACGTCCCTGCATAGATTACCGGGGTCTTAACGCCATCACCGTTAAGAACAAATACCCATTGCCCCTGATTGCTGAGCTCTTTGATAGGCTACGGGAAGCAAGGGTATTTACCAAATTAGACCTGCGGGGTGCGTATAACCTGATTCGCATCCGTGAGGGGGACGAATGGAAGACGGCTTTTAATACCAGGGATGGGCATTACGAACATCTGGTGATGCCCTTCAGGCTCTGTAATGCCCCAGCCGCTTTCCAAGACTTTGTCAATGACATCTTCCGGGATATGCTCTCCACCTCGGTCGTAGTCTATCTGGATGATATACTCATCTTCTCTCCAGATATTGACTCCCACCAGAGAGATGTCTGCAAAGTCTTCGACCTCTTACAGGCAAATTCCCTTTATGCTAAGCTAGAGAAATGTGTGTTTGAGCAGGAGTCTTTACCTTTCCTGGGCTATATCATCTCCGCCCAGGGATTGGCTATGGATCCTGCCAAACTACAGGCTGTGATGGACTGGCAAGAACCCCACTCTCTTAAAGCGGTGCAGCGCTTTATGGGGTTCATTAACTACTATCGCCAGTTCATTCCCCATTTCTCTACCTTGGTAGCTCCCTTGGTAGCCCTCACCAAGAAGGGAGCAAATCCCAAATTGTGGTCGGAAGAAGTCTCCAAGGCTTTCACTTCCATTAAGTCTCATTTTGCTAGCGCTCCCATCCTACATCGCCCCGATGTTGATAAACCATTTTTATTGGAGGTGGATGCTTCATCCATTGGTGCTGGAGCAGTCCTCTTCCAAAAGGATGCTCAAGGTCGGAAGCATCCTTGCTTCTTCTTCTCTAAGACCTTCACATCAGCGGAGAGGAATTATTCCATCGGGGACACTGAGTTGCTAGCAATGAAGTTGGCCTTCTCTGAGTGGAGACATCTGTTGGAGGGGGCTCGCTTTCCCTTCCAAGTCTTCACCGACCACAAGAATTTGGTGTATCTACAGACAGCCCAGCGGCTTAATTCTCGCCAGGCCAGATGGTCCTTGTTATCCTCCCGGTTTCATTTCACCCTCCATTTTCACTCGGGAGAGAAGAACATTCGTGCTGATGCTCTCTCTCGCTCTGTGGTGTCCTCTGAGGAAGAGGAGGAGGAGCCTTGGCTTATTGTCCCCACAGAGAGCCTGAGAACAGTGGCCCGGTTTCGCTAGAGTCTATGCCTCCGGGCAAGACTTTTGTGCCCACCAATTTGACCGGAGTACTCTCTTGGGCACATTCGTCCAGGGTGGGTGGACATTTTGGGGCAAAGAGGACATCTGAGTTGCTAGCGAGGACATACTGGTGGCCGCATATGGTCCGTGACGTTGGGGACTATGTTCAGGCGTGCGTCTCTTGCACCAAGAATAAGTCCCCTCGACAATGGCCAGCTGGGTTACTTTACCCTTTGTTGGTGGCAGACAGGCCCTGGGAGATGGTCGGGATGGACTTTGTGGTGGGCTTACCCAAGTCTCGGGGCTGCACCATCATTTGGGTAATCACTGACCATTTTTCCAAAATGGTGCACTTGGTGCCGCTACCTCGGTTACCTTCTGCACGGGCCCTGGCAGCGTTGTTCGTTAGGCACATCTTCCGTCTACACGGCATGCCGGACAAAATTGTCAGTGACCGAGGCCCCCAGTTTGCGTCTCGGTTCTGGAGAGAGCTTTGCCGTCTACTCAGTATTGAGTTAAATCTCTCTTCAGCATATCATTCCGAGACGAATGGGTTGGTAGATAGGGCCAACCAGACCTTGGTCACCTATCTACGACATTTTGTCTCAGCCAGGCAGGATGACTGGGCATCCTTGCTACCATGGGCTGAGTTCGCACTAAATAATGCTGTGTCTGACTCCACCGGACAGACCCCATTCCTCCTAAACTACGGTTAACATCCGCGGGTCCCGGTGCCCATGCCCGTGTCTTCCGCCGACTCCAGGGTGGCAGACTGGGCAGTGGAGGCACGGGACATTTGGGACCGCACTCAGGATGCCATTCAGGCCTCCAAGGAGAGGATGAGGTCTTCCGCCGACGCACATAGGCGCCCCTCTCCGACATTTGCACCTGGCGACTTTGTGTGGCTTTCCGCCCGAAACATCAGGCTGCGAGTGGAGTCCACTAAGTTGGCACCCCGCTTTTTGGGTCCCTTCAAGGTTCTCGAGCAGGTCAATCCTGTGGTTTACCGTTTGGCCCTTCCACCACGCCTAGGCATCTCCAACACCTTTCATGTGTCCCTCCTGAAACCCGTGGTCATGTCCCGGTTTTCCGAGTCATCTGCTAGGACATCGAGTTCGTCTACGGACAATCATGAGGTGAACGCTATTGTGGGGTGCAAGGTGGTACGGGGCAAAAAATTTTATTTGGTGGATTGGAGGGGATGAGGTTCCTGGGAGCCTGTCGAGCACGTTCACGCTCCGCAGCTCATCGCTGCCTTCGAACGCAGCGAGGCCCAAAGAAGGGGGGGCAATGTTGGGGAATCGAGTTCCCGCTGCTGCACAAGGGGAATCTCGAATCAGTCCCGCTGCGGTCCCCCATCCATCCGATGAGGAGCTGCTTGTTTGCATTGCTGACTGCATGACCACGGACAGCTATCCGCACAGCAGTTATCTGTGTACTCATGTGGTGTTAACAGGACACAGTCTCTATCTCAGCGTCTGTCAGCGACTCTGTAGTGTAACAGAGTTCGCTCATACCGCCATATAGTGCCACAGCGTCTATGTTTGCGACTCTGTGAAGTAACAGAGCTCGCTTATACCGCCATATCCAGTCATCTTACTAGCAGCAGGCTTTGCCTGCATGGTGGACCCCGGGCTGCGAACGCACCCATTATTTATATTTATTTGGTGCATTCCGCAGACCCTAACACCACAAAGCTTTTGTGAAAATGGTCTATGGAAAACTGAGTTATGTGAAAATTGAAAACCACTATATGATGCATTGTAGAAAGTTCCAAAATATAATAAAAATAAGTTTTCTTAAGTGATGTAAAGAACTATACTAACTCATGGTGGAAAGTGTTATGTGTTAAATTGCACAACAGGTAATCTTTGCAGTCCACACCTCAAACGTAGCAGAAATCATAGATTATTATATAGGTAACACATATTTTCCAGGTTATATGAATTCTGAGTAGACATAGGTAAGCAATGCTGCCTTGATATGGGTGTCACAGAGGATCATCGATTCAATAGAAAACTGCTAAATAGCTGGAAACCCCCAGTGATAAAAACAACTGCACTTTAGCAGGTTGGGATTCCACATATTTGTTTTAGCCTAAGGCAATTAGTTATATTATGATTCATCAATGAACGTATCACCTGTCGTAATGATTTCTAGTTAGTGATAATGGTATAATATTGCTAACCGTGACTTAATTGAAGATTTGCAGGTTAGATAAAAGTCATTAATACCACATTCCAATTGATCATATTAAGGGTGTGTGAGTTGCTTCACAATGACGTACATTTTCAGCACTGGAAATGTGTGGGTGCAGCAGTAGTGCACAAGTGATTAGAAGCAGAGAGTGGCTGTCTTACAGCTTTAATCACTCTCTAATAGCAGAGATCAGAGAATGGAAATGATAGACACAACTCTATCAATCTGGTATGACTAAAGCCCGTCTCACACAGCGATCTCGCTGCGAGTTCGCTGCTGAGTCACTAGTTTTGTGACGCAGCAGCGAGCTCCCAGCAATCGCTGTGTGTGACATTCAGCGACGACAGACCCCTGGGTATCGCTGATCGTCGCTAATGTTCTGGACATTTTTTTGATCGTGTCTCCGCTGGCAGCACGCATCGCTGCGTGTGACAGGCGGGAGACAGCTCCTGTAACCAAGGTAGCAGCGGGTTTCCAGGCGCGGGCTGTGCTGAACCCGTGGTACCTTGATACAGCGCCCTGATGCAGGGGCTGGTAACAAGGTACACAGCGGGTTCAGCACAGCTGGAAACGATGTGTACCCCTGTTACCCGCTCCTGCATCGGGCGCTGGTATCCAGAACACTGCGGGTACTAAGCGATGTTACCGCAGTGTCGCTGTCTGATCGCTGCCTGAGCTGCCTGTTTGGCGGCTCAGCAGCGATCATGTAGCGATACACCAGCGATCCTGACAAGTGCATATCGTTGTCGGGATCGCTGGTGTATCGCTATGTGAGACCCAGGCTTAAGGCCTCTTTCACACATCATTTTTTCGGCATGAGGCGCGATGCGGCGTCTCGCCTGATCGCCGGATCCGGTTTTTGAAATGTAAAACCGGATACAACGGATCCGGTTTTTGGCCGGATTATTCAAACGGATCCGGCAGAAAACGGATCCTTCTCATCCGGTGTATCCTTTTTTTATCCGTTTTTTGACGGATTACGCCGGATCCGGTATTTAAAAACGCCCTTTTTGGGGTTCAAAACATGATTGTCTAATGAAAACCTATATATACACTGTTCCTATAGCCCATCTTGTTGTATAGGAGCAAGTGCCGGTTGGAGAGAAGAGCAAGTTTCTGCTGAAGATGGACGTTGTGATAGGAAACATTCTGAAGAATTTGGTGGATTTCACGGTGGAGGCGAATCGTCTGAAAGCGATTGTTCTGGAGAAGGAGAGAAAGAGACTGCAGCGACAACGACGACGACACCATTTCTGGATCCACCCCATCACAGCCCAGAGAATGACGTGTGGGGTGTTTTCTACACTCTACATAGAGCTACGAGGAAACCCTCAGAAATTTTTTGCGTACTTTGGTGGAGAGTGTTGGAGACCTCATAAGAAGATCGGACACCTATTGCCGCTTCTCCATTTCACCGGCGGAGCGTCTGATGGTGACTCTTCGCTAAGCCATATTTATTGCATCTGCTTGCTTCAGAGCACACTTGTCCTGGAATGTTGTTGCTGGTAGTTTGTATATGGCCATCTGACTCAGCTTTAACAATTGGAGATACTATAAAATAAATGTATTTTTATAGTATCTCCAATTGTTAAAGCTGATGTGTGGTATGTAATGCTGTGATTTTAAACTCTTTATTTTTGTTTATACACAGATTCCTGGCAACTGGAGAATCTCTTTCCTCACTGCATTTTCAATACAGACTTGGGATTTCCACCATCTCTGGAATTGTGAAGCACACATGCCGTGCATTATGGGACTTTCTAGTTGCGCAATTTCTACCAGAGCCTACAACAGACAGTTGGATTGCAGTTGCAGAAAAGTTTCTTCAAATATGTCAGTTTCCTAATTGCCTGGGCGCTGTGGACGGGAAACATATCAGGATTGTCAAGCCAGCAGGATCTGGATCCAAATATTTTAATTACAAGAAATATTTCTCCATTGTCCTCATGGCCATCGCTGACGCAGAATACAAATTTATTGCCATAGATATTGGTGCCCATGGCCGCTCCAATGACTCTCAAGTTTTCAAACTGTCAGCAATGGGCTGTCAGCTCTATGGAAACAACTTCCATTTCCCACCCCCTAGACCACTGCCTCAAACTTCTGGCCCACCAATGCCTTTTGTTTGTGTAGGGGATGAAGCCTTCCAGCTGTCAGAACACCTGCTAAAACCGTACTCCAGCAGAGGATTGACACACACCAAAAGAATTTTTAATTACCGCCTCACAAGAGCCAGAAGAATGGTGGAGTGCGTTTTTGGGATTCTGACAGCAAAATGGCGTGTTCTATTGACCGCTATCAACCTAAAAACTGAAACTGTGGACGAGGTAATCAAAGCTTGTGTGGTTCTACACAATTTTGTCATTAGCAAGGAACAGATTTCCATTGAGGAACACTGTGAAGAAACCACCTTGCATGATTACCAGAACGTTACCAATAGAACTTCTGTGACTGTTTCCCGAATGAGGGACAAATTTGCCCAATACTTTATGTCCCCTGAAGGAACAGTAGACTGGCAGGATGACAGAGTTTAATAAACTGCTCTGTGACCTTTGTACCTTCTGTACCTACATTTTACCTTTGACAACCAAAGTTGTCTACCTTGTAGTGTATTATGTACAGTATGTTACCGTTTGTCCAAAGTTATGTCCCTGGTTGTGTAGAGCCCAGCTGCGCTTGGAATCTCATTTCCCTGAGGGATGCACTGAAGGTAACCACCGCAAAGACCTGATATTCATTCACACATCTTCACCCATCCCTAGAGCCACCAGAGTGAGCCCTTTCAGAGTATATAGGGTGGAGACACTGAGAGAGCAGTCTAGTCAAGTGTAGTCCAGCAGTCTAGCTGGAGCAGTGAGAAGCTCAGCAGCCTAGCTGAGAGGAGTGTTAGAGAGTAGCTCTAGGAGCGAGCACAGATCAGTGAGTCTGCAAAGCCAGGTGCAGGTCAGACGTTGAATCCTGATAGCCGCTTCAGACAGAGCTTAGAAAGAAAGAGAGAGAACAGCAGTTATTGAAAGAAACTGAAATCTGCAGCTCTGAGCTTAGTTCAACGTGTGGAGGCTAGTACAAGTGGAAAGATAGCCACTACAGCCTAGTCAGAACTGAGTCAACTGAGTGCAGTTCAGAGAGCAAGCGTGCCGACGGTTTGAGAGTGGTGAAGAAGGAAGAAGTGAGACGTGTGCTTATGTTAAAGGTCGGAGTAGGACGAAAGGCGAGTGGAAGAGAAGAAGAGAGTAACAGAGGTTGAAACAGCATTGATAGCTTACATCTACTCTGAATAACCGGACACCGGGTCCGAGCTTGCTAGAATCTACACGACTAGTAGGAGATACCGGAGACCCTGCGGGACTACAGGTCGCAGGGGCCCACAAGTGTTGATACGTAACCGGGGTCAGGAAGACAGGGGTCTGGTCGGCGCAACCATTAGAGACACTGTTCTATCCAAGAGAAGGCCCTACCACAAAGTCAGCCGTGCGTGCAGAGTTGAAGACAGAGTTAGGCCTCGTTTCATACAGGTCAGAGACTCACATTATAGAAGTAAGGAGGCCCTACACCTACTCAGTGGGAAGAACTGGAAGTGCATCCTTCACCCTGCAAGCACCCCGAGACGTGCCTGCCATAACACCAGTAAAGGTACAGAAAGAGACTTTTGTGTGTGTCTGCCTTATTACTCCTGCTGCTGAACTCCCCTTCTCCATTCTGCACCCCTACACTCCGTTTACCCTGAAGGACCCCAGCCTTGCCTGTGGAAGGCTTAACACCTTGCTGCCCAACACCAACACTTCAGCGGATCTGTATAGCAGCGCTGGTCACCCTGACCAGGTACCACAGGTGGTGTCACGAATCTCCTACAAATACTTTAATCCCCTGTAAATATCCCCCTTTTCAGTGAGCGCCCAGGGCCACGGACCGAGCTGTGTCGCCGTGACATCACCCATAGAAGTGAACGGGCTCGGTGCCGAGTACCCCACGGCCCTGGCGGGCGACTCATCTTTTGGCGTCACGAACAGGATTCTGAAGCTCGTATTATGTGAGCCCTGTGTGCCTGAATTGGACTGTTTTTGTGCAAAAGACTGCAATTGCTGTTTTTGTGACTTTGCCGCCATTTTACCGCCATGTTCACGCCCTGAGGCGCTGGTGAAGAAGGAGGGCGTGCATTTGTGGGCGTATCCCCCCTGTGGCGCGAAAGTTATGGCCGCCTTATCCAAATGCTTCTACAACGTCAGATCATGCCCCACAGCAAAGGAGATCCGCCTCCTCTTCATCCTCAGTGCAAGGAAGAGAAAGCGAAAGTCCCGCCTCCACGGAAAAGACCAGAGTGTTCCGGATGAAAAACACAGTCTGGCCTGGAGAGAGATGGCTGAAGGACAGGAGTCGCTGTGTGGGGGAATGGAGGTGCGCAGACCCTGTTTCCCTGAAGAGGCGCAGCCTGTACCCGAACCATCCCCAGGTCGGGAAGGAGATGGCGAGCCCTATTGTGTGGAGGAGGTGGATGCTGCGCTGCGGGATCTGGCCCGACACCGCGCTGAGATGGAGGCGATGGAGCGGAGCTGGCGGGCCCTGAAGCTGCGGCTGCAGCGAGACCGACCGCTCTCCCCCCCCAGAGGCGCGACTGCCACCCGCGCCACCACTGGAGCCAGTGGCTGAGAAGGAACCGGAGGCCGAACCCGGAAGAGCTGTACCTGACCCAGCCGAGGACGCGGCGAGAGGAGAGGAGGCTGCGGAGGCCTTGTCCGGACCGGAATGCCAGCCAGGCCTGGAACAAGATGCTGTACAGGAAATGAAGGAATGCAGTCCCCCGGTAGGGACAATGGAAGAGATCCTGCCCGGAGCTGTTGAGATCGACTGGGAGGAAATGGAGCTCCTGGACGACGTGGAGTACGCCGCCCAGAAAGAAAACGAGTGTAGACGCCATGAGCAGGAGGAGCGGCAGCTAAGGGAGCAGTGTGAGGCGCAGCGGCTTCGCCAGAGGTACCGGGAGAGAGATCTCGCCGATAAGGAGAATGTGTGGCAAGACAGAGGTACACTCCGGGAACCGCGGCGCCAGGGGCAACACGGGAGTTCAAGCTTCAGTGAGGCTGGGGGTTCATACATGAGCCCGGGCTTTACCAGGAAGTCTTTGTAAACCGAAGGGATGTGGAGTCTCACCTGCCTGAGGGACACCCGGACAGGGACCTGCTGATAGGGGATGTTGTCGCCTACACCCGGCATTGGGGCCTTAAGGGGTGGTATACCCTGAATGTCTCCAGGATCAGCGCCCCAGTCCCGGAAGCAGGGAATGCGCCCCGTGTCTCGGCGTCCTAGGCCCCAGCTACACCAGCGCCCGTCCGCGCACCTGCGTCACATTCTGAAACGCTGCAGAGCGCAGCGGCTGCTAGCGCGTCCCCTGCTGAGTCATGCCTGCGCACACAGCAGAGATCAAGTTGGTGTGAGGCACCTGTCAAGCCTCCAGGAAATCATATGGAGAACGTAGAAATGAGAACTGTGGCTACCCAGACCCCGGTAGCAGGACACGATATAATGGTGTTGCGGTTTAAGACCCATAGTGTGCTTCCAGCCCCAGGTATGGAAGATGCTGCCATGTTCAAAGATTCATCTGATTAAGATCAGTAGGACCCGGACAGGGTTTACTGTACTGTAGAAATTTACCAGAGATGTTTTGTTGAAATGTTGCACTTTAAGGTTTTACAGAGTATACCCCAGTTGGGTACTGAGTGTGATTTCATGTGATTTATGATAATGTTCTTGCTGAGGACTGGTGCTGAGGACACTTACAGCGCAAAGACACTTTTTGTATATAGTTGGCATTTAGTGCCCCATCTTGGTTTTACGCAAACCATTACTACCTCAAGAAAACAAAACCCGTTTGGTGTGGCCGAAAGTGAGGTCTGCTATAAGTGAAGTCTTGCAACCCACCCAGGACCACCGTGGGAGGTTTGGAGCGGGTCCTCCACAAGTATAATGTATACTTGAACTGTATAGTATTTTTGCACTACATTTTCTACAATATTAAAAGTGTTATTTATTGTTTGTAACGTTAAAGAATCCTCACCTCCCGTAAGGGAAGAGTTAATGTTTTTGTAACTAAAAATTGTTTTCTTTCAGCCCGGGAGTGCTGATCTTAACCAGGGGGGGATGTAGAGCCAAGCTGCGCTTGGAATCTCATTTCCCTGAGGGATGCACTGAAGGTAACCACCACAAGAGACCTGATATTCATTCACACATCTTCACCCATCCCTAGAGCCACCAGAGGGAGCCCTTTCAAAGTATATAGGATGGGTGGAGACACTGAGAGAGCAGTCTAGTCTAGTGTAGTCCAGCAGTCTAGCTGGAGCAGTGAGAAGCTCAGCAGCCTAGCTGAGAGGAGTGTTAGAGAGTAGCTCTAGGAGCGAGCACAGATAAGTGAGTCTGCAAAGCCAGGTGCAGGTCAGACGGTGAATCCTGATAGCCACTTCAGACAGAGCTTAGAAAGAAAGAAAGAGAGAGAACAGCAGTTATTGACAGAAACTGAAATCTGCAGCTCTGAGCTTAGTTCAACGTGTGGAGGCTAGTACAAGTGGAAAGATAGCCACTCCAGCCTAGTCAGAACTGAGTCAACTGAGTGCAGTTCAGAGAGCAAGCGTGCCGACGCTTTGAGAGCGGTGAAGAAGGAAGAAGTGAGACGTGTGCTTATGTTAAAGGTCGGAGTAGGACGAAAGGCGAGTGGAAGAGAAGAAGAGAGTAACAGAGGTTGAAACAGCATTGATAGCTTACCTCTACTCTGAATAACCGGACACCGGGTCCGAGCTTGCTAGGATCTACACGACTAGTAGGAGATACTGGAGACCCTGCGGGACTACAGGTCGCAGGGGCCCACAAGTGTTGATACGTAACCGGGGTCAGGAAGACAGGGGTCTGGTCGGTGCAACCATTAGAGACACTGTTCTATCTAAGAGAAGGCCCTACAACAAAGTCAGCCGGGCGTGCAGAGTTGAAGACAGAGTTAGGCCTCGTTTCATACAGGTCAGAGACTCACATTATAGAAGTAAGGAGGACCTACACCTACTCAGTGGGAAGAACTGGAAGTGCATCCTTCACCCTGCCAGCACCCCGGGACGTGCCTGCCATTCCACCAGTAAAGGTACAGAAAGAGACTTTTGTGTGTGTCCGCCTTATTACTCCTGCTGCTGAACTCCCCTTCTCCATTCTGCACCCCTACACTCCGTTTATCCTGAAGGACCCCAGCCTTGCCTGTGGAAGGCTTAACACCTTGCTGCCCAACACCAACACTTCAGCGGATCTGTATAGCAGCGCTGGTCACCCTGACCAGGTACCACAGGTGGCGTCACGAATATCCTACAAACACTTTAATCCCCTGTAAATATCCCCCTTTTCAGTGAGCGCCCAGGGCCACGGATCGAGCTGTGTCGCCGTGACATCCCCCATAGAAGTGAACGGGCTCGGTGCCGAGTACCCCACGGCCCTGGCGGGCGACTCAGTTGTGTATTAGCAAAGTATTTCACCTTTCAAACAGAGTTCTGTACATTGTTAGGTAATCCCCAACAAGGTACAGAACTCTGTTTGAAAGGTGAAATACTTTACACAACCAGGGACACAACTTTGGACATCTCTTTGTTGAACTCCTTCTTGAAGCGATCCCTCACAGACCGCCACAGCTTCACAATTCTGTCCCCTGAAACGAGATAGCAAACATTGGTTAATATACAACATCAGTGTTTCCCAAACTCCAGTCCTCACAGACCACACCGGTTATGTTCTCAGGATTTCCAGTGTTGCACAAAAGTAAATCATGAAAACATGACCCGTGCTGGCCACGAGGACTGGAGTTTGGGAAACACAGCTTTGAGTCCAGCAACCTGAACTGTATATACTTACGGTGTTCAATCTTGGCCCGAGCGTTGAGGTCCTCCCAGCGGTCCACGAGTTGTGAAAAGATCTCCTCCCAGAGCCGCCGGGTCACTATGACATCAGCATGGCGGTGGTCCCCCATGTTCCACAGCGGCTCCCTTTCTCGGACCAGATCAATGAGGAGATCCACGTTGAGAACCCCCTCCTCACCGTCCGAGGCGGGAGCACGCTGTGAAGCCTGTTAAAGAAAAAGAGAAAAAATATACATTAGTCTCCAAACTACCAAGGAAAAAAAAACATGTAAATAAAAAAGTAAAACAAAAGAGTTTACCAAAAAAATTTAAAAAAATAAAAAAAAAATACTTACATGATGGTGACCGCTGCGTTGCTCACGCCGACGACCCTGGGAGGCACTGCGAGGGCCTCTTTGCCGAGCACCATTTCCGGAACACTATAAAAAAAAAAATTATGTGCTTGGATGTAGGCATATGTGTTTGGGTGCAGTGTGATGTCTGTACTAAATTGTTTTCTATGTGTTGTGTGTAGTGTGATGTTGTGTTTGAGCGATGCATGCAGGAAACTTACGAATTGCGAGCCCACTCGGGATATCTCTCCACCCCTTCGTTCTTCTTCTGGGAGCTCCTCTTCAGGTTCCATTTCCTGTTATAAATAAAAAGTAATGCCATTAATATATAAATAACAGAGATGTGCAATAAAAAAAAACAAAAAACCTCTAAACGCTGACGATGCGACGGAGGGCTCCCAGAAGAAGACGTGTCCTGTGCTGGCATTGACGGCCGTCTTCTGCTGTGGAATAAAGACAAACAAAGGCCATGCAATTTCAAGTGATATTGCATGGCCCTGGCTGGAAGGGGTAGTGTATGATATTTACCGTCTGCTGCTGTGGTCTCCTCACTGCCTGAACTTTCTATTGTTGGCGTTGATGGCCGTCTTCTGCTGTGGAATAAAGACAAACAAAGGCCATGCAATATCACTGGCTGGAAGGGGTAGTGTGTGATATTTACCATCTGCTGTCTGCTGACGTGCTCTCCTGCTCTTCTTGGGCTGGTGGTAGTGGTGGTGGTACTGCTGGCGTCGGCGTTGTTGGTCGTCTTGTTCTGTGGAATAAGGAGAAAAAAAGACCATGCAATATCAATTGATATTGCATGGCCCTGGCTGGAAGGAGTAGTGTGTGGTATTTACCATCTGGCCTCTGCTCCCATGCTCTCCATCAGCAGCCGCATCTGTTGGAGTCCAGGGGGTGTAGGTGCTCCTGGTGACCGGCTTGTGCTGTTGAATAAAGAGGAAAAAAAAGGTCCATGAATATATTGATATTGCATAGCCCTCGCTGAAAGTACTTGTCTGTGATATTTACCGTCTTGCATCATGGCCCCAAATTCTTCAGGTTGTGCTGGTGGTCTGGTCTCCTTCCTCTCCTGCGGCTGGCTCCTCGGCGGCTGGCTCCATATCGTCCTCCTGCTTTCTTTGCTGGCTGCATGGTTATGGCTGAGGGTGGTCCCACTGGCATTGTTTATATAGATTGGCTATGGCTGGGCTACAAAACCAAAACCAGACAGAAAAAAACGGATCATGACGCCGGATCCAGCAAAAACCGGATCCGGCACATTGCGGCGCTCATAGACTTTCATTGTAAAAAAAAAAGCCGGAAGCTGCGCATCCGGCCTTTTCGCCGGAGACAAAAAACGTTACATGAGATGTTTTTTCCAGACGCCGGATTGAGACCAGATGCCGGCACGATCCGGCACTAATGTTAGTCTATGGTAAAAAAAAAACCTGGATCCGGTTTTATTTTTTACCGGATCCGGTTTTCAGAAAACATGCCGGAACTCGCCTGATTGAAAAAACCTGATGTGTGAAACAGGCTAAGAGCACTGGCAAACCACAGATACCCTCCTGCATAAATAACTTCAAAATAGAATATAACAATATGTGCTGACTCTCTAAGCATTGTCAGCACACAGTTTAATATTTGACTTTATTTAACTGAAATTTACAAATAGCCCCCAAGAATAAAACTAAAAATAACTAATGAAAACAATATATTCATAGTTTCATAGCTTTAAGGTTAAAGATAGACATAAGTCCATCAAGTTTAACCTATAACCTAACATGTTGATCCATAGGAAGGTAAAAACCCCAAGAGCCATCTGTAATGCTGGTGGGTGTGAACCCACTGCAATATGGGCCAGGCTTACCCTGATGGAGAGTGACAAAGCGTCTACAAGGTGTTCACTAGAACCTCTGATGGTGGGATATTCTGGAGCTCTGGTAGACACCAGCTACCACTCCAGGGCAGTCTCTGAGACTGCAGCAACGTAGTCAGAAGGTCCAAGGTTGGGGCAGGCAGCACAGGTTCAGAATTTGGAGCTAATGTCAGGAAGCGAAGAGATCAAGATAAACGAGAAGGCAAGCTGCTAGGAACTAGAAAACTGCTAGGAACTAGAGATGAGCGAATATTTCAATGTTCAGTTCGGATAACGATTGCCGAATTTGCAATATTCGCTGACTGATTCGTTGAATATTCACCGAACATAACCAAACGCCATTCATCTCAATAGGAAGCAAAAGTAAACACATGCACAACAACTTATAATGGCCTCAAATGCTGCCAAAGCACATCAAATGAGGGACAGACACCAGGAAATTGGCCTCACCCACAGTACAAATTGCAGCATGGCACTGCAGCAATCAGCCAGGCATGAGGTATCAGGGTCTGGGACAGCATTTACAGCTTTCAATTGAACGTCACGGTAAGACGAGGTGGGTGAGGGATTGGTGAAGGCCTTCTTTGCTGGGAGCCCTGATACCACATGCAACACCTGCTTTCATGCTGAGACACACTCAGGTGGCACAAATATCCGTTTTGAAGACTACCATTGTCAGAAAAATGTAAGGATCATGTGGCAGTTCAACTCACGTGGCTGTACATGGAGCTAGGAAAAATAGTAAAACTGCCTCTTTAAATCCTGGGTCGGTATATTAGTAAGTGGCATAAACCAACACGAGGGTAAATAAACTCAGCCTTTCCGACTAAAACAGTAAACAGCAAAGAAAAACAAAAATGCTGCAACACAGTCTATACGGTGCGGGTGGCGACCCGCTGTAGAGCAACACAGGTTCAGTCTGTCCTCTACAAGACACAAAGCCACTGGAGACTGCTCTCTCCAGTATTGCTGAACACAGACTGCCTGTAGAGCCCATTTATTTAAAACCCAGACCATAAAGGGTATGCCACACTAAACAGCGTCGCTAACGAGATCGCTAAAAAAAGTCACTATTTAGCGATCCCGTTAGCGACGTTGTTGTGTGCGGCATCTAGCGACGACTGGCCCCTGCTGAGATCCTGCTGTGATCTCGTTCGTCGCTGACATCGTTCCGGACCCTATTTTTATCGTCCGCGTCCCGCTGGTAAGTATATATCGCTGAGTGTGGCACCTTTTTTTTAGCGATTTAGCGGTATTTTGTACCGCTAAAGTCGTTAAGGAGATCGCTAACCGCGATAGCGTCCTTAACGACATCGCTAAATTAGGCAGCCACTAGCGATATTATAACAATCACGCTAGCGATCTCATTAGTATGCGACGTTAACGAGATCGCTAGCGGGATTGTTTAGTGTGGCAGTACCTTTAGACTCTTTCCATCATGTGACTGACCACATGATCATGACATCACACATGTCCTGGCAGTTCTGCAAGTGGAGATAAAGTGGATCTCCTCCCACCCACTCTATAAAGGTCCACATGAAGCCAGCCCTTTATGCAACTTTAACTTAACCCTCAGAACACGTAGTGTGCTGGAGGAAAATACTCTGGTTTCATATTACTGACACCATTAAGCGCAGTGACACATATCTCCCCTCTATTACCTTATCAGTGACTCTGTCACATATTCCCCCTCTGCCCAAAGCTGGGGTTTTGACACCTTCACTTGCTAAGCAGGGAAGTCTGGACAGGGCATCTGCATTCCGGTGCAACTTTCCTGGCCTATGCTCGACATGAAAAGTGAAATCTTCTAGGCCTAAGAACCATCTAGTCATCCGAGCATTTTTACCCTTCTTTTCCCTCAACCACCTCAGAGTGGCATGGACAGATACCAGTTTAAACCTACGGCCTAGCAGGTAGTACATCAGGTTATCTACGGCCCTTTATATAGCCAAGCACTCCTTCTCGATGATGGCATAGTTTCTCTAACATGAAGAGAGATTCCGGCTCAGAATCAGGATGGGATGCTCCTCTCCATTCACTGAGACAGCACGGCACCCAAGCCGACTTCTGACGCATCTGCCTGGATCACGATCTCCTTGCTGAAGTCTGGTGCGACCAGAACCGGATGTTTACATGGAGCCTGCTTCAGCTCCTGGTACGCCTTCTCAGTCTCAGCAGATCATTTAATCAATGTCGATCATGTGCCTTGAAGGAGGTCCGTCAACTGTGCGGCAATCATTGTGAACCATGGGATAAACCACCGGTAGTAACCCACAATTCCAAGTAATGCTCTCACTTGCTCCTTGGTAAGTGGTTGTGGCCTTTTCTGAATCACCTAAATCTTGTTTATCTGGGGCTTGATATCTCCCCTCCCGACGACATAGCCTACTTATTTGGCCTCTTCCTTTATTATGGCACATTTTTTGAGTTTATGGTGAACCTCGCATTCCTCAACACATCCAGAACTGCCTGTACCTTTGGTAGATGACTACCCGAGTCAGGGCTGAAGACCACGATGTCATCTAGGTAGGTGGTGGCATACTTCTTATGGGGAGCCAGGACCTGATCTATAGCCCTCTGGAAGGCTGCTGGAGCCCCATGTAGACCGAAAGGCTTTCTGGTGTATTGGACCCATCAGGTGTCGAGAAGGCCTTCTTCTCCTTAGCACTCTGGGACATGGGGATCTGCCAGGCCTTCGTCAGGTTGAGGGTTGCAATGTACCTCGCGGTTCCCAGTCTCTCAATGAGTTCATCCACCCGGGCATTGGATACACATCACATTTGGAGACCTCATTCAGTTTGCGGTAATCAATGTAAATCTGCCACTTACCGTCGTGCTTCGGCACGAGGATGATGGGACTTGACCATCCACTTTTTGACTCCTCAATCACCCCAAGGTCTAACATCCTCTTGACCTCATTGGCTATAACCTCCCGACGTGCTTCGGGAATTCTATAGGGCCTGAGGTTTACCCTTACATGTGGCTCTGTCAACACGTCATGCTCGACCACCTGCATATGCCCTGGCAACTCTGAGAACAGGTCATGGTTCTGCTGCAACAGTTCCCAACACTGTCGTCTCTGGGCTGGCGTGAGAGTCTCTGCAATGGTGACATCATCCACTGTGGCTTTGCGGTTGGCTCCCAGACAAGGGGTTTCCAGCAATTCCCAATCTCGCCATGGCTTAAACAAGTTCACATGGTATATTTGGTGCAGCTTCCTTCGACCTGGCTGGTGTACCTTGTAATTCACCTAGCTCAGTTTCTCCTCCACCTGGTACGGGCCTTACCACTTGGCTAGGAACTTGCTATCCACCGTGGGTATAAGCACTAGCATGCGGTCCCTGGGCTGGAACTGCCTCACTATTGCTGAACGGTTATACACCCTTGCCAGTGCCTCCTTCGCCTGCAGAAGATGCAACCCTTCAACGGCTCCTTGGGACCTCGGACTCCCCCCAGTGGTGGCTCTGATACTCCTCCTTTCAGACTCGGGCTCCCGCTGGGTACCCCGGTATGGAGATGCACCACCCCCCGGCTTCCTTAGGGAACAGGTGATTTTTTAGTTTTTGTGCTTTAGTTTTTCCTTCCCTTCATCCAAGAGAGCTATAACGTTTTACTTTTTTGTAGGGCGAAACAGTTTTGAATGACACAGTTTAATTTAACATGTAATGTACTGAAATATGGTGAAAAAATTCTAACTGGGTTGAAATGATGAAAAAAATGCAATTTTGCCATTATTTTTGTGTTTTAGTTTCATAGTGTTTATTGTATGATATAACCTGGCAAAATCATGCTTCAGATCAGTACAATTTCACTGATAACAAACTTGTATATTTTTTAATGATGGTAGAGGTTAAAAAAAATTCACAACTGACGGAAAAATGTATATTTTGTGCGGCAGTTTTTTGAACCTGTAATTTATGGTTCTCCCGAAATCGAGCTGCATGGCCATTTTTTTTTTGCATAGATAGCTGAAATTTTGACTGATACCATTTTGGGGTACATGCTGTGCGAATATATTTATTGTGGGATTGTTACCCACTTGGGTGCGTTGTGAGGCAACACAGGAAGCATTTCCGTTTCAATGTCCATGCTGGTTTATTGTTGCGTCATAAATTAGCCACAAGCAAAGGAAAAATAAACAGCCTTTCAATGCAGACAAATCAAAGTAAGTAAACCTTGATAAAATATCTTTAGAGCCAGTCCATATCACTGACTGCATACCATCTAGAATACTGGCTCAGTCTGGCTATAACACTCAGGATGCCTTCTCCCTCCATACACACAGACCATGCCAGAAAAAAAAGACTCAATTTTAACATGTGAATCACACCCAGAGGTGGGGTATGTGGGCAGCCAGACCTGACCATCTCTGAGGCTGCCTGTAAAACCTGGCCCAGATGCACCAACAATCTCTTAGTGCTATGTGTACTAGAGCAATGCTCCAGGTTTACATCACAGATGACAACCACCTCAGTGATACATACCTCCCGTAATCTATGAGTCCAACAGCCACCTTACAATATATATTATTTTGATTGTGCTCTTATATACTGCATTATCATTGCATTGTAGTATATAGGGTTAATGATAGTCTGTAGAGTAGTGGCTGGGCTGTTGTTAGGCTCTACATGAGTAACAAGATGAAGTTGGCAACCATGAGTATCTTCAGTATGGTTCCACCTGGCATAGCAACTCATTGGCACCTTGCGATTGCATTGCATGGGGCCGATGGGAGCAGGGGCATATGCACCAGCAATCTGTCAATTTAGATGCCGATGTCAGTGATTGAAAATGACATCTAAATGGTTAAACGGCAATAGTGGGACCTAGGTCCAGTTGCTGCAGTTACAGGTAGATGCCAATTGCATAATACAGTCTGCATTTGTTGTCAGTTCCTGAGTCTATTCCACACATGCAGAGCCTGGCCCAGATGTACAGTTACAAGTGTATGAGTAAAGTGCCCAAGCGAGGTAGTCATGGGTGAGTTGCAGATCCCGTTCGCTCTGTCACTCTACAGACAACCCGAGTCCCCGTACAGTATACTAGTTGGCAGCGAATTATTCAGGATACTCTCCAAGCTTGTGACAACAGAGCTTCTTTATTCAGGAACAAACTGGAACAATATATGATAAGCTTAATAAATCAGGAATAAAACATTAGTGTGTCTATCTGAACAGCAGGCTGCTTCTCTCATACACTGACACAGGAAAAACAGAAAATAACTTTATAAACAGCATACAAATCTAGCAACTAAACACTCAGACAGGAATGTAGTTGTTGCATCAAACATATTCCAACACCCCTACTCAACAACTACTTATCCTGTTAGTCCCATTGCAGTTCTGATGTCCACAAACTTGGGTCTTCATAATGGCTTTGTCATACCATCAGCTATCATCTTGTCAGACTTGCAATAAACAAACCAGATTACACCACGTTCCACTAAGTCACGTAAGTTGTGATGTTTTACATCAATGGGCTTAGTCCTTGCACTAATCTCACTGCTGGCAAGTTTAATGCATCCTTGGTTGTCCTCATAGATAACTGTTGATTGAGCTACTGGCTTGCCGAAATCTTCCAAAAGCTGTTTCAACCAAATTACTTCTTGACTTGCATAAGCAGCAATACAAAAAGCTAGGGGTTAAACCGCACCTCATATCCGTCATAGTCTTTAAGACAAATTTCAAAGCGCACGTCAGAACCAGGGAGTCTATCCTGGAGAGGATTCCATAACAATAGACAAAAAAGACGCTGTCTTTTTCTCCTAACTTGAACAAGTAACCACTTGTTGATGTCTGATCACTTGAATCTCCAGCCCAATCTGCATCCACATAACCTCTGAGAGTGAAATCTCCTGATGCAGATATCTTAAGATTTAGCCTTTGAGTTACTTTAAGATATTGAAGAATTCTCTGAATTGCATTCCAGTCTCTGGCTTGTTTACGCTTTGGCAGAGAATTCCGACTGTGACTGTGATATCCGGAGAAGTTGTGGTTGGTATGTATAGAAGCGCCCCCACTCCTTGCCTGTAACTCTCATTGCTTCTCCTTCCAACTTTAAGTAAGATAGATCCATTGGTGTTAACGCACATTTGGCTTCTGACATTCCAAACTGGTTTAGGCTAAGTTCACATTAGCGTTCTGGGGCTTTGCGGAGGGCTGCATACGCCCTCCGTTAAGCCCCGCCTACTTCCGCATACTTCTGCATGCGTCCTGCATATATATGTTTAACATTGGGTACGCGTGACATGCAGATGTATGCAGATGCATCGTTTTGACTTGCCATCGTCCGCCGAAAACGCAACTTGTTCATTTTCGATTTTTCCTTCTGCAGGAGTGTGACCCTTCTTTGAGATGATGCAGCTGTTATCTCTAAAAGTAACTACATTCCCCTTTTGCATGAGCTTCCTTACTGACAGAAGATTGCTTTCAAGGCTGGGAATATAGAGAACATCCTTTACTGGGATCTATCTGCTTTAAACTGAGGAAACTGGACAGTGGAGGCAACCGTCTCCTACTCTTTCTAAATTCATATAATGACCATTCACTAAGATGACCTTTTCTGACTTGCTTTCATTAAGGTCGGTGAAGAAATCCTTGTTATTTGTCATACTAGAAATAGGCCCGATGCTATTGCAGCGCGAGTGCGGTGAAATGAACATCTGTGTATCCTTAGTGGTGCTAACACCGCCGGGAGATCGGCAATACTGCTAACAGCTGATAGATCGGCAACCCGGCGGCGGGCGACCAATCACATCAGCTGCTAGAGGTATTCAAATCTGACGCCAATACCGCTAGCAGCTGATTGGTCGCCAGCCTTGGTGGGGGATTCAAATCCCGCGCGTCACCGCTCATTGGCTGAGCTGCTTTGAGTGGCACTGGATTTAAATCCCCTGCCAAAGCCACGCGGCACCACTCTCCGCCGGCTGAGCCAATGAGCGGTTGCCGCGCGAGATTTGAATCCCTGCCCAAGCCGCACAGCCAGGGGCGGCTCAGCCAATTAACTGTGCAGCACGGCTTTGGCAGGGGATTTGAGGGTATGTGTACACGTTGCAGATTTGACTGCTGAATTTTCTGCACAAAAACAGGACCTCTTGGCAGAAAACGCAGGTGCTTTTTTGATGCGTTTTTTTCATGCTTTTTTTTTTCATTCGGATTTGTATGCGTTTTTGTAAGCTGAATAAAGATATGTTATTTAACAAAAAAAAGTTTGTGATGTCATTTCTGTCCAATCTCCTCTTTTACATTTGTCCAACACATTACTCCATTACACACATAGATAGACAGATAGATAGACAGATAGACAGACAGACAGACAGACAGATAGATAGATAGATAGATAGATAGATAGATAGATAGATAGATAGATAATAGATAGATAGATAAAAGATAGATGATAGATAGATTATAGATAGAAAATAGATAGATAGATAGATAGATAGATAGATAGATAATAGATAGATAGTAATAGATAGAAAAAAGAATTTGAACAGCACAAAAAAGAAAAAAGCAAGAAGTCCGGGTGCACAAGTTCCAACAGGCAAATACCAAACCTTGCAATATAACAGTCGAAAGAAAGGAACAGCACTCTGTTCAGATGGGTGAAAAAAGAGCTTCTTTATTGAGCACATTGATGCAACATTTCGTTTCAAGGTGTGAACCTTTTTTAAGCTTGAAAAAGGTTCACACCTTGAACCGAAACGTTGCATCAATGGGCTCAATAAAGTAGCTCTTTTTCACCCATCTGAACGGAGTGCTGTTCCTTTCTTTTGACTGTTAGTTAATAGATTGATAGATATTAGATAGATAAATATTACATAGATAATAGATAGATAGAATGGTACATAAATAGGTAATGACACACACACACAAAATCTTCACGCAATAGCGTAAATTAAAAAAATGGGAAAAAATGGCGTGGGCTCCCGCGCAATTTTCTGCGCCATAGGGGGAAAGCCGATGGCTCGGGCCAATATTTCTAGCTTGGGAAGGGGTTAATACCCATGGAGCTTCCCAGGCTATGAATATCAGCCCACAGCTAGCCTTAACTATTAAAATAGGGGACCCCCCAAAAAAATGACGTGGGGTCCCCCAATAATTTATAGCCAGAAAGGCTACGCAGACAGCTGCGGGCTGATATTCATAGCCTAGGAAGGGGCCATGGATATTGGCGCACCCCCCCTGGCTAAAAATACAGCACCAAGCCGCCCCAGAATTGGCGCATCTGTATGATGCGCCAATTCTGGCACTTAGCCCCTCTCTTCTCACTCCCATGTTGCGGTGGAATATGGGGTAATAAGGGGTTAATGTCACCTTGCTATTGTAAGGTGACATTAAGCCCTGTTAATAATGGAGAGGCGTCAATGAGACACCTATCCATTATTAATCTTATATTAATAAAGGGTTAAAAAACCACACACACATAAGAATAAAGTATTTTAATGAAATAAAACACAACACGGTTTTCATATTTTTATTGCACGCCCAGATCCAAGCGACGCCAGTCCAATTAATAACGAATGTCCCACGACGATCTCCCCTACAGAACAGTGATATCTGGTGATGTCACTACTCTATAGAGCCTCCCAGTGATGAACTGACAGGAGACAATGGCTCCTGCAGTGCATCACTGAGGTTACCTGAGTTCATTCTCTCACTTTATGGCAATGCTGCAAGGGAATTTTCTCACCCAGCATTGCCAGTGAGAGAATGAAGTGACATCATTCTCTCCCGGCGGTGGAGAGATACACACAGCGGAGGATTACCTCCTCTGTTAGTGTATCGCGGTGGCCGTGTAGAGCACTGACATCACCCGATGTCAGTGTTCTACACCGGAGATCGTCGTGGGACACTCATTAATCACTGGACTACGGCGGAAAGGTAATGTATAGGTTGTTTTATTATTTTATTTTGATGGCTTTGGGGAATTAGGTGATTGGTTAAGTATGTACTCTATGTTATGTGTTGTATGTTATATGTATGTACTGTATGTTATATGTTGCATGTTCTGTATTTTATATGTTATGTGTATGTAATGTATGTTTTTGGGGTTTTTTTACATTCAACACACTAGCCGGATGATGGGACTAATACTGTCCCATCATTGGATAATGTGTCACTCACTGTCAGTGTTGCAGGCATAGCCCGATGGGACTTATAGTCCCATCAGACAATGCCTGCATACAGATGCATACACACACACACAGGCCCGCAGACCCCCACACAGCCCCGCAGACCCCCGCACATACACACACAGTCACCGCCCACACACTTCCCTCCTCCCCACCTGCAGCCAGGGGAGTTCAGCCGGTGGGGCAGGGGATTTGAATCCCGCGCCGCTCATTGGCTGAGCCGGCAGGCGGCTCAGCCAATGAGCGGTGCCGCACGGCTTTGGCGGGTGATTTGAATCCTGCGCCGCTCAAAGCCACACGGCACCGTTCATTGGCTGAGCTGCTGCAGGCTCAGCCAATGAGCGGCACAGGATTCAAATCCCCCACCAAAGCCGCGCGGCACTGCTCAGTCAATGAGCGATGCCGCACGGCTTTGGCGGAGGGTTCAAATCCCGCGTGGCACCGCTCATTGGATCAGTCGGCAGGGTGGGGGATTTGAATCCCGCGCCGCTCATTAGTTGAGCCGGTGGGCGGCTCAGCCAATGAGCAGTGTCGCGCGGCTTTGTGTGGGGATTTGAATCCCGCATGGCACCGCTCCTCGGTTCATCTGTCAGGCGGCTCAGCCAATGAGCGGTGCCACGCCGCTTTGGCGGGGGATTTGAATCCCGCGCGGCATCGCTCATCGGCTCAGCCGGCGGGCGGCTCAGTCAATGAGCGGTGCCACGCAGCTTTGGTGGGGGATATGAATCCCGGCCGCCATATCGGAATACCCCTAACTTGGGTGTTCCAATCTGGAGGTCAGCGTAGTTCCGGCCGCGGTGCATGGTGAAAGCGACACAAGCGCCGGAAGTTGTGACAGAGTTTATTGGTAATTATATATTACATGGCTGCTTGCACCAGAATCTATACACCATATATGCTTTGCAGATGGGCTTGTACTGACATTAAATGCAGCTTCAGCACATGCAGATTCTTTCTTCATAGCTGTTTTAACTCTTTGATGACTGTTCTGCTTTTTAAGCTGACTCATTCTTGCTTTCCAAATTCTGCAGTCTGCTTTAAGGTGGCCAGGCTTTTTACAGACAAAACATTCACGAGTTTCTCTTAGGCCTCTTTCACACATCAGGTTTTTGCAATCAGGCGAGTTCCGGCATTTTTTCTTAAAACCGGATCCGGCAAAATGTAATGCCGGATATGTTTTTTTTCCCATTGACTAACATTAGCGCCGGATCGCGCCGCATGGCCTTGCGGCGCCATGCGGCGCATCTGGTTTTTGCCGGATCCAGCAAACTGTCTCATTCCGGCATCTGGAAAAAACGGCTACTGTAGCGTTTTTTGTCTGCGGTGAAAAAGCCGGAAGTGCCGGATCCGGCGCTTCCGGCTTTCTGTTACAATGAAAGTCTATGAGCGCCGCAATGCGCCGGATCCGGAAAACGCCAGATCCGGTGGCCGGATCCGACTTTTTAGTCTGAGCATGCTCTCTGTAGCCCAGCCCACAGCCAACCTACATAAACCATGCCAGTGGGACCACCCTCAGCCATGACCATGCAATGAAGAAAGGAGCCAGCCACAGGAGAGAGACCAGACCAGCACCACCACCACCACCAGCAGCACCACCCCAAGACATTATGATGCAGCCGGGAGCAGAAGGCAGGTAAATATCACAGACAACCCCTTTCAGCCAGGGCCATGCAATATCAATATATTCATGGCCTTTTTTTCTCTTTATTCCACAGCACAAGCCGCCCAACAGCAGCAGCGTGACCAGGAGCACCTACACCACAAGGACTCCAACAAATGCGCCTGATGATGGAGAGTATGGGAGTAGAGGCCAGATGGTAAATATCACACACAACCTCTTTCAGTCGTGGCCATGCAATACCAATATATTCATGGCCTTTTTTTCTCTTTATTCCACAGCAGAAGCCGCCCGACAACGCCGAAAGCAGGAGCAGCACCACTACCACCACCAGCCGATGAAATTGAGCCTGACATTGAGGAGACCACAGCATCAGACAACAGACGGTAAATATCACACACAACCCCTTTCAGCCAGGGCTACGCAATATCAATTGATATTGCATGGCCTTTTTTTTCTCTTTATTCCACAGCAGAAGCCGGCCCTCAACTCCTGCAGCAGCACAGCAGCACATGTCGTCTGGGAGTGAGCAGGACACGACGGCAGCAGAGGCCAAACGGTAAATATCACACACACACACCCTTCCAGCCAAGGCCATGCAATATCAATTGATATTGCATGGCCTTTTTTCTCTTTATTCCACAGCAGAAGCCGGCCCTCAACTCCTGCAGCAGCACAGCAGGACACATCTTCTTCTTCTGGGAGCCCTCCCACGCATCGTCAGCGTTTACAGGTATTTTTTTTTCACAATCCATCTCTGTGATCTATATATTAATTGCATTACTTTTTATTTATACCAGGAAATTGAAGCTGAAGAGGAGCTCCCAGAAGAAGAACGAAGGGGTGGAGAGATACCCGGAGTGGGCTCGCAATTTCCTGCATGCATTGCTCAAACACAACATCCTACTACACACAACACATAGAAAACAATTTAGTACAGACATCACACTGCACCCAAACACATATGCCTACATCCAAGCACATAATTTTTTTTCTTTTCATAGACTTCTGAATCTGGTGCTCGGCAAAGACGTCCTCGCAGTGCCTCCCAGGGTCGTCGGCGTGAGCGACGTGGCGGTCACCATCATGTAAGTATATATTTTTTTTTTACATTTTTTTTTTACATTTTATTTTTTTTGCCTTGGTAGTTTGGAGACTAATGTATATTTTTTCTCTTTTTCTTTAACAGGCTTCACAGCGTGCTCCCACCTCGGACGGTGAGGAGGGGGTTCTGAACGTGGACCTCATCGATCTGGTCAGAGAAACTGAGCCGCTGTGGAACATGGGGGACCGCCGCCATGCTGATGTCATAGTGACCCGTTGGCTCTGGGAGGAAATCTTCAATCAACTTGTGGACGGCAGGGAGGACCTTGATGCTCGGGCCTGGAGTAAAATGCGTAAGTATTCACAGTTCAGGTTGCTGGATGTAAAGCAGTGTTTCCCTAACTCTAGTCCTCGTGGCCTCATGGGTCATGTTTTCAGGATTTCCTTTTGTGCAACACTATGAAAATCCTGAAACCATAACCCATGGGGGCTGTGAGGACTGGAGTTTGGGAAACACTGATGTTTATAAACCTACAAAGATTTTGTGCAAAAATGACATAAATACAAGATGAGTATATATAAAATTGTATATTTTATTAGACTGAATAAAAATTAATTAAGTAACAGTTGTGTAAAATCTGGAGCACACATGTATTTTAAAAGGTAAAAAACATCAGAAAAATATTCAATATGTCACAAGAACCACCAAATAATTAAATAAATATAACCCCACGGTCAAAAATCCACTAAAGTGCAACAAATACTGTGCAAAAAAATGTGCAAAAAACTGATTGTGCAAAACAATCAAATTGCAGACCAAAACAATTCATATAGCCATAAATAAAAACACATCAATAGTAAGTATGTAATAAATAAAGTGCCGAAGTGCAGACCATATGTGCAATAAATGTGCAAAAAGTACAAAAAATGCAAATTCCAACTGGATATACCATATATACACACCAAAATAAACAAATAAATACAAATTAATGACCGAGGAGGAACAAGCGGTTGATGCCGCGTTCGGTGCAGTCCCATACTTATCAAGCTCTCCATACCGCCTTTTTTGGTGCCAGTGTGCAGGACTTTGTCCAGTCTGTACAGCTAATAGTGTGTCCGTTCTATCCTGATAGTAGGCACTATCCAGCGGACAATATCACTTTCACTATAAGGTTACATCCTGATAACATTTATTGACACCTACACGGGTCTCTTATCCATCTATAGTCCATAGATCGTTAAGATACTGTTTTGGACATAATTCAATCCAACAATAAGATTCCTACTCATCAAGCAGTCGGTACTTTGATGAAGGTCCAGATGGGACCGAAACGTTGGTTTTGACTGCAATAAAAATTTCTTTTCTCTCTACAAAGTTGAGTGCCAAGTTCTTATTTCTAGCATTACATACCAGACCTCAGCTATAACAATTGGAGATACTATAAAAAATTTATTTTTATAGTATCTCCAATTGTTAAAGCTGAGTCAGATGGCCATATACAAACTACCAGCAACAACATTCCAGGACAAGTGTGCTCTGAAGCAAGCAGATCCAATAAATATGGCTTACCGAAGAGTCACCATCAGACGCTCCACCGGTGAAATGGAGAAGCAGCAATACGTGTCCGATCTTCTTATGAGGTCTCCAATACGCTCCACCAAGAAATCAAAGTTCTCCATTTTCATGAGAACATATGCAAAAAATTTCTGAGGGCTTCCTCGTAGCTCCACGTATAGTGTAGAATACACCCCACACGTCATTCTCTGGGCTGTGATGGGGAAACGTCGTCGTCGCTGACACATGATGCGCTGCTGTATCTTTTTCTCCTCCAGAACAATCGCTTTCAGACGATTCACCTCCACTGTGAAATCCACCAAATTCTTCATAATGTTTCCTATCACAACGTCCATCTTCACCAGCCACTTGCTCTTCTCTCCAACCTGCACTTGCTCCTCTACAACCTGTCAAAGATGGGCTGTAGGAACACTGTATATACAGTGGTGGCCAAAAGTATTGGCACCCCTGCAATTCTGTAAGATAATACTCAGCTTCTTCCTGAAAATGATTGCAAACACAAATTCTTTGGGATTATTATCTTCATTTAATTTGTCTTCAATGAAAAAACACAAAAAGAATTGACCTAAAGCCAAATTGGATATAATTCCACACCAAACCTAAAAAAGGGGGTGGACAAAAGTATTGGCACTGTTTGAAAAATCATGTGATGCTTCTCTAATTCGTGTAATCACCAGCACCTGTAACTTACCTGTGGCACCTAACAGGTGTTGGCAATAACTAAATGACACTTGCAGCCAGTTAACATGGATTAAAGTTGACTCAACCTCTGTCCTGTGTCCTTGTGTGTACCACATTGAGCATGGAGAAAAGAAAGAAGACCAAAGAACTGTCTGAGGACTTGAGAAAACAAATTGTGAGGAAGCATGAGCAGTCTCAAGGCTACAAGTTCATCTCCAAAGACCTGAATGTTCCTGTGTCTTCCGTGCGCAGTGTCATCAAGAAGTTTAAATCCCATGGCACTGAGGCTAACCTTCCTAGATGTGGAAGGAAAAGAAAAATTGACGAGAGATTTCAACGCAAGATTGTGCGGATGGTGGATAAAGAACCTCGACTAACATTCAAACAAGTTCAAGCTGCCTGCAGTCCGTACAACAGTGTCAACCCATACTATCCGTCGGCATCTGAATGAAAAGGGACTGTGTGGTAGGATACCCAGGAAGACCCCACTTCTTACCCCGAGACATAAAAAAGCCAGGCTGGAGTTTGCCAAAACTCACCTGAGAAAGCCTAAAACGTTTTGGAAGAATATTCTCTGGTCAGATGAGACAAAAGTCGAGCTTTTTGGAAAAAAACATCAACATAGAGTGTACAGGAAAAAAAGAGGCATTCAAAGAAAAGAACACGGTCCCTACAGTCAAACATGGCGGAGGTTCCCTGATGTTTTGGGGTTGCTTTGCTGCCTCTGGCACTGGACTGCTTGACCGTGTGCATGGCATTATGAAGTCTGAAGACTACCAACAAATTTTGCAGCATAATGTAGGGCCCAGTGTGAGAAAGCTGGGTCTCCCTCAGAGGTCATGGGTCTTCCAGCAGGACAATGACCCAAAACACACTTCCAAAAGCACTATAAAATGGTTTGAGAGAAAGCCCTGGAGACTTCTAAGGTGGCCAGCAATGAGTCCAGACCTGAATCCCATAGAACACCTGTGGAGAGATCTCAAAATGGAGGCACCCTTCAAATATCAGGGACCTGCAGCAGTTTGCCAAAGAAGAATGGTCTACAATTCCAGCAGAGCATTGTAAGAAACTCATTGATGGTTACCGGAAGCGGTTGTTCACAGTTATTTTGGCTAAAGGTTGTGCAATCAAGTATTAGGCTGAGGGTGCCAATACTTTTGTCTGACCCATTTTTGGAGTTTTGTGTGAAATGATCAAGGATTTGATTTTTGCTTCATTCTCTTTTGTGTTTTTTCCTTGCAAGCAAATTAAATGAAGATAAAAATAGCAAATAATTTGTGATTGCAATCATTTTCAGGAAGACACTGAGTATTATCTGACAGAATTGCAGGGGTGCCAATACTTTTGGCCACCACTGTGTAGGTTTTCAGTAGCCAATCACGTTTGGAAGCCCAAAAGGGGTGTTTTAAAAAACCAGATCCGTCGTATTCCGTCGAAAAACGGATAAAAACCGGATGAACCGGATGAGATGGATCCAGTTTTCGGCCGGATCCGCTCGACGAATCCGGCCGAAAACCGGATCTATCTCATCCGGTTTTACATTAAAAAAAATGGATCCGGCGCTGCGGCGTGACGCCACATAGCGCCTGACGCCGAAAACCTGATGTGTGAAAGAGGCCTTAGATTGCTCTTATATTTAGGGAAATCCTGTGTCTTTAATGCTGTTTCTACTCTGGATTCATTACTGCTGCCTACATACTGTGTTTTTCTCTTGAGTTCATCCACAAGTTTGCCTTTAACATACTCTAGTGTCAGCTCATCATCTGGCTGTGCATCACGAGCGTGTCATAACTCTCTGGAAAACCATTTAATAGAAGTGCAGCAACATGAAAATCTTTAATTTCTTCTCCAATAATCCTGAGACGCTCCACAATCTCTAGGGTGTTTCTTATATAGTCCTGCATATTCTGTCCATCACTTAGCTTACACGGATACAGCTTTCTCATGAGATAAAGCTTATTGCTGAGATTTGATCTTTCATGCACTTTCTGTAACTCATCCCACATCTCCTTTGCAGTTGTACACTTGCATATATGCACTATCTGATTATCATCTACACTGAGGGAGATCGTGTTTTGTGCTTTCTGATCCTTCTCTAGCCAATCACCTGGTAATGGATGAGGCACTTGTTCCTGAGTATATTTCCATGTACCTTCTCTTATCAGCAGCATCTTCACCTTGAATTTCCAGGACTGGTAGTTCTGATTAGTGAGGCTTGGATCTGACAACTTGACAAGATTGCTGCTGGTGGACATCTCTGTTGCTCTGTGCTTCTTTTGCTTTGGGCTTCTGTTGCTGTGTTACTCTGGGGTTCTGTGCCACTCTGGGCCCATAATGTCACGCTGTCTAGCAGATTTATAAATAAATAATGTCAGTAATCTATCAAGTGGGACAATATTCTATATAACATATAGATAGGTAACATTAACATGTATATATAGCATAGTATTACCTGACATAATATCCTGTGAGTCAATATTGAATCCTTTTCACGCTGTCTCTGGCTAGAGGTGAACCGGGGTCTATGCTGACCCTAAACTGGGGTCCTGACTAGTCCCTCTACCTGGAGGTACTGTTAATGGTACAGAGGTCCAGGCCGCCAGCGTAAACCCTGTCTCCTATAAATCCCTGACCACTGTAATCTAGTCCTTAGAAGGACCCTGATTACCACCAAAGGGAATGGACAGGTAAAGGTTAACAAACAATAAAGACAAATGTGACAGACAGGGATAAAGTAAACACTGTCTTGCATACAACATTTAAACACAGAGGGAACACCAAAGGTCTAGAAGATAAACTATAAGCAAAGAAAGAAGAAACAACAGAGGAGCTCTTAGCTTAAGTCTTCTCAAAACCGATCCTATCTGCAGTCTGTATGAATGCTTTCACCGGCATCTAACACACAGACTGGCAGGAATATAAAGGAAGCTAATTAGAAAATAATCAAAAGCAGCCGGGCGAGGCTGGACCTAGTCTTAGCAACGAGCTAGGTAAAATTAACTCCCTCACTACCAAACACAAAGTAACAGCAACTCAGCTGCGAGAAGTCAGAATGTGCAATCGCGACGATCCTCGTGGCGATGCACCCATGACAGTACCCCCCCTTCTACGAGGGGCCTCCGGACCCTCATGGCCAGGTCTGCCCGGGTAAGTTGTGTGAAAGGTTCGAACCAATCGATCTGCGTTAATATCAGACGCAGGGACCCACGTCCTCTCCTCAGGACCATACCCCCTCCAATGAACCAGGTACTGAAGGGACCGGCGATTCATACGTGAGTCAATGATCTTCAAAACTTGAAATTCTAAGTTACCATCGACCACCACTGGAGTAGGAGGTAGAGGTGATTGTCTAACTGGCGCCACGTACCTCTTAAGCAACGATTTGTGAAACACATTGTGGATTTCAAACATAGGAGGGAGGTCCAGACGAAATGCCACAGGATTAACTATAGAACTGATCCTGTATGGACCGATGAACCTGGGACCCAGTTTCCAGGAGGGAACCTTGAGTTTTAAATTCTTGGTAGACAACCATACCAGATCGTTCACACTTAGGTCCGGACCAGACACTCTCCTCCTATCAGCCCTCCGCCTGAAACGGTTCCCCATAGTACTCAAACCCTTCAGCACTCCTCTCCAAACAGAAGCAAGTGACGACGAAAATCGTTCCTCCTCAGGAACCCCAGACGGACGGGTATGTGGGGTCTTAGAGCGAGCACAAACTCCACAGGACGCCACAAAAGACACCACCTCTTTATTTAAGCCAGGCCACCAAAACCGGCGAGAAAGGAGATCCACAGTTGTCTTACTCCCTGGATGTCCTGCTAAAGCGGAATTATGATGTGCCTCGATAACTCTTTGTCTTAACTGATTAGGAACAAACAGTCTCCCTGGAGGTCCTACAGGAGCGTCCCCCTGAGCCTCCAATACCTCCTCCTCAAGCTCAGAGCATACAGCTGACACTACCACTCCCTCCTGAAGGACAGGAACCGGTTCATCCGTCTTTCCGGCCCCTGGGAAACTACAAGATAAGGCATCAGGAAGCAATTTTATTGAGCAGTCATACGCGCGATGAGGAGGAAACTCTTGACACCCCTCCTCTGAGAACACCTCCTCCGAGACCTCCAGAAAAGGAGGCAAGGTCCTAGGCACGACCGCACCGATGACCGTATTTATGCAGTTATTCTTGCAAAATTGACCCCACTGGCTTATCTCTCTGGATTGACAATTAATCACTGGGTTATGTTTAGCCAACCAAGGAAGTCCCAACACAATAGGAGTAGGAAGACCTTCCAACACATAACAAGACAACTGTTCTTTATGTATTGCCCCCACTTGAAGGTCTATGTTATGAACAGCTTGAACAAAGCTACCTTGTCCGAGAGGCCTGGCGTCAATAGAGCATATAGGGATAGGTTTGGCCAATACACTCAGTTGCATACCTTGCACCCGGGCAAACCGAGCGTCCACCATATTAGCCCCAGACCCACTATCAAGAAGAACAGAAATCCTCTCAACTCTCATACCAACCACCACCTCCGCAGGTATGAGAAACTGAGACGGACTTGGGGACGAAATACCCACTCCCAGGTTGTCGTCCACCACATAACCTGGGATCAACAGTCTACCGACGACTTTCTTGCTCAATGAGGCACGGGATGGGACCCTCCAACAAAATGTCCCTCTCTCCCGCAAAAGAAACACCTTCTTGTCATGCGGCGCACCACCGATTCCCTCCTACAAAATGATGTCCCTCCCAACTGCATGGGTTCCTCAGAACAGACCAGGGGAACCTCCATATAAGGGACTTTAGAAGTAGGTGGAGTCATAACAGGGGGCGGAGTTACCTCACACCTCCCCGAAGCCGTCTATCAATACGAATAGCAAGGGCCATAGCAGCCTCCAGTGACGGAGGAGAATCATACTGAGCCAAAACATCTTTTAATCTGTCAGATAACCCTTGACAAAACTGGCTCCTAAGAGCTGGGTCATTCCACTGAGTATCCGTGGCCCATCTACGGAACTCAGAAGAAAATTCCTCCGCCGGACGATCTCCCTGCTGTATCCTACGTAACTTCGTTTCAGCAAGGGAGACCCGATCCGGGTCATCATACACCAGACCCAGGGCGGCAAAAAATCGATCTACTGACTGAAGGGCCGGGGAGCCCGGCGGAAGGAGAACGCCCAAGATTGAGGGTCCCCTTGTAAGAGCGAGATGACAATTCCCACCCTCTGCTCTTCACTCCCCGATGACCGAGGCCGCAGCCGAAAGTACAATTTACATGCCTCCCGGAATGCAAAAAATTTGTCCCGTCCACCAGTGAACCTGTCCGGGAGAGCCACCTTAGGTTCAGATCTGGTTTGCTCGGGGGGGACAAAACCTTGGACTTAATATCCGTAAACTCCATGGACAACCTCTGCAACTGCAGGGCAAGCTGGGCTACTGGATCCATGGTAGCTGAGGAAGATCCTTAGTTTGTTGGCCGGTGAAAATGTCACGCTGTCTAGCAGATTTATAAATAAATAATGTCAGTAATCTATCAAGTGGGACAATATTCTATATAATATATAGATAGGTAACATTAACATGTATATATAGCATAGTATTACCTGACATAATATCCTGTGAGTCAATATTGAATCCTTTTCACGCTGTCTCTGGCTAGAGGTGAACCGGGGTCTATGCTGACCCTAAACTGGGGTCCTGACTAGTCCCTCTACCTGGAGGTACTGTTAATGGTACAGAGGTCCAGGCCGCCAGCGTAAACCCTGTCTCCTATAAATCCCTGACCACTGTAATCTAGTCCTTAGAAGGACCCTGATTACCACAAAGGGAATGGACAGGTAAAGGTTAACAAACAATAAAGACAAATGTGACAGACAGGGGATAAAGTAAACACTGTCTCGCATACAACATTTAAACACAGAGGGAACACCAAAGGTCTAGAAGATAAACTATAAGCAAAGAAAGAAGAAACAACAGAGGAGCTCTTAGCTTAAGTCTTCTCAAAACCAATCCTATCTGCAGTCTGTATGAATGCTTTCACCGGCATCTAACACACAGACTGGCAGGAATATAAAGGAAGCTAATTAGAAAATAATCAAAAGCAGCCGGGCGAGGCTGGACCTAGTCTTAGCAACGAGCTAGGTAAAATTAACTCCCTCACTACCAAACACAAAGTAACAGCAACTCAGCTGCGAGAAGTCAGAATGTGCAATCGCGACGATCCTCGTGGCGATGCACCCATGACACATAACCTGTTGGCAGCGAATTATTCATGATACTCTCCAAACATGTGACAACAGAGCTTCTTTATTCAGTAACAAACAGGAACAATATATGATAAGCGTAATAGATCAGGAATAAATCATTTGTGTGTCTATCTGTGCAGCATCTACAGCAGGCTACTTCTCTCACACACATGTAAGGTTCTAGCAGGAACGTGGGATGCAGTGACGAGCAGGGAGGCAGAGCAAGGGTTAACAGGTTTATTTACAGGGGAATACTCCACGCAGGGAGGTAGAGGGTTAAACAAGGATATGATGAGGTGAAGAATAATGGTTCTCATAAGGGCAGTTCTGATAAGAGTCAATGATTCCTAAGTCCATGAAATGGATAGCGCCGACAACAGCTGGTGCGGTATGTTTTCCTGGAAGGTCCTGTGAGATTCAATGCCCTGTATTCTGGTGGTAGCGGTCAGTTTCCGGTCCCTTCCACTGAGCCCTAGTCCATATACTGGTGTGGCCAGAGGAGCGTGGGCCACGGCACTGTCTGAGCCCGACGTGGCCCTACACGACTCTCCTCACAGTCTCTGTCAGCGTTGGCAGTGGCGTTGCTTGGGCGAGGAGACCTACACTGTATGGATGCTCTGGGACCGAAGCACTCACTGGTCCCGGCTGTAATGTCTGGCAAGGGTATGGGCCTCAGTCTTGTACGAGCCCAACGTGGCACGCAAATATTTACTGGCACAGTCAGGGTGCAAGTGTGGAGCCCAGCTGTGACTGAATTCATATCTCCTGGAAGGGTGCACTGAAGGAATACACCACTAGAGGTCACTATATACATTCACACACTTTCACCCATCCCTAAGACCACCGGAGGGAGCTGTTTAGACATATAAAAAGAGAGTGAACACAGGAAAGAGAGCTCAGTCAGTCTGCAGTAAGGTGAAGTGCAGAGCTGAGATTAGAGAGGCTGCAGAGCCATTCAGTTCAAGAGAGTGGAGGCTAGTAAAAGTGGAACAGAAACCACTCCAGCCTAGTCAGGGCTGAATCTAGTGAGTGCAGCTCAGTGAGAAAGCGTGCCGACGCTTAGAGAGCGGTGAAGAGACAGCCCACCAACTGCCAGTGTGTGATCGTGTGAGGGCCCGGGTAGGCCGAAGGCGAGTGGAAAGTTAATGAGACAGAGGAGCCTTCATAGCTCATCTCAGCAAGTATTGACCGGACACTGGGGTCAGAGCCTATAGGCATCTCCACGACCCATTAGGAGAACACCGGAGTTCCTGGAGGACTACAAGTCCCAGGAGTACCACAGAGCTGATACGTAGCAGGATCAGGAGGACGGAGTCTGGCAGGATCCGCCACAAAAGACCCTGTCCTTCCAGAGAGAAGGTCCAACCACAAGGTCAGCCAGGTACAAGACGGATACCAAGCTAGGCCCAGCTACACGCAAGCCAAGACTTCATTACAAAAAGGCAAGGAACAGGAGGCCACACACCTACTCAGTGGAGGAATCTGGATGTGCACCCTTCACCCTACAGTGGTCCGGGGAGTGCCTGCAACATCTTCAGTAAAGGTACCAAAGTGACTTATGTGTGTGTCTACCTTATTACCCCTAACTGCCGGGTCCCCGTCTGTCCCGCATCCCTACACATCTATCTGCCCTGAAGGACTCAGCTTTACCTGTGGAAGGCTTAACATCTTGCTGCACAGTATTAACCCTTCAGTGGATCTGCACAGCAGTGCTGGTCACCCTGACCAGGTACCACAGGTGGCGTCACGAATCCCCATTCCAATATTCAATTCACCTGTAAATATCCTACATTAAAAGGTGAGCCCCAGAGCCACGGACTGAGCTGTGTTGCCGTGACATCCCCCATAGTAGTCTATAGGCTCAGATCCGAGTTCCCACTGCTCTGGAGGGCGACTCATCTCTTCTGGCGTCACGAACATGATTTCGTGCCCTGCAGCAACGGAGTAACTTGTGCCCGTTGCCACCGGGTACTGTGTGCCTCACTAAAAGACTGTTGCATATAGTGGTGAAGATTTCCCGCCGTTTGCCCGCCATTTACAGCGCCACGGCACGAAAAACTAGTGGGAGTACCTGCAAAAGCGCGCTGAGTCCTGGACATGCCCCCAACGCTGAGGTCCTGTGGAGAGATTCAGTGAACGCTCTGACATCAGAGCGCCGGCGACGCAGGTCCTTCTCACTGCTGGGACAGGAGGAAGCTGCGGCCTACAGGAGAAGGTAGGCCACGCTTAACTATGGGGGCGCAGACATGTCGCAGCAGCAAGCCGACAGCGCGACCCAGGCTGACCGCCCCAATGATTTACCCATCGGCGCTGCCACGCAGGATGGAAACGCTGGCCCCTCACCTGGTCCTGTGGCCCCGATAGTACCGCTGATGCTGCCATACATGCCTGGAGCGAAGTGGCTCCCTCAGTACAGCGGTAAGCCAGACACCCTGTCAGGGTTCAAGCGCAAAATATGCAGTATAATGGACATGTACCCTATGTCAGAAAAGCAGAGAGCTGCAGTGGTAGTGGGACAATTGACTGGTGCTGCAGAGAGAGAAGTAGAGACTTGGTCAGCTGCAGACCAGGAGTCAGTGCTTGCAATTTTCTTAAAGCTACAGACTATCTTTGAGGACCGCACTGAAACAGATCTCCGGATGAGGTTTTACCAATGCTCCCAGAAACCAGATGACAGCATTCGGGACTATGCCTGCCGACTACAGGGGGCCCTGCGAGCTCTCAGACAGGTTAACCCCATAAGTGTCACCAATGAAAATAAAATGTTGAAAGAACAATTTGTACGGGGACTGAGGTCTCAAGCTGAAAGCAGAACTGTGCATTGGTGGTCCTTGGATCATCCTGACGCTACCTTTGATGCCCTTAAGGATATGGCTATAAAAGGACTGCGACCCCTGGAAACGTCCGAGATGGCAACCCAGTGTCACCCGGGAGAAGTCACTCTAAAGCCAGCAGCATCCACCTTTTCCCCGCTAGTTGCAGAAGCCAAAACGCAGGTGGCGACCCCTACTGAGCTGGACTGTCTGCGCTCAGAAGTGCGCCAGCTGACCAAAAACCTGGCAACTGTAATGAGTGCCCTGCAGCTGCCGACGGAGGAAGAAGGAAAGATCCTGCTAGCTGACTGCCCAGAGGATGTCCCTGGATGAACCGGAGGAGAAAGAGGATGTCACCCCACCGGAGGAGGACAACGCCACCCCCAGGAAGGACCCGCGACCAGCATCATCCTTGCCGAGAGATCGTCTGCTACCGCTGCCACAGAGAAGGTCACCCAGCACGTCGGTGTCCTTTAAACGAGCAAATCCTGGGTCCGAGGGCCAACATCCAGGAATAGACTCTTCAGGCCCCTCAGACTAGAACCGCAGGTTTGTGGGAGGAAGACCATACCTGTCCATCATACTGGACGGGATCGCAATCCCTGCCCTGCTGGACACTGGATCTCATGTAACCATCATACCTGATGTTCTCTACAATAGATACTGGTCCATGGACGGTCTCCAACCGCCAAACCCTGACTTTGCCATATACGCCTCTAACGGCCTCCCTCTTGACTTACTGGGGGCTAAAAACGTAGACGTAAAAGTGGGGAGAGTGGAGCTAAAGGATCAGGGACTTCTTGTAGTGAAGACTGTTAATGAGGAAAATGGGTTGAATGTGGTTTTAGGCACTAACATTGTTAGTAACTGTTTGGAGGAGGTTGTGTTTTTACTCCAACAGCTCGCCGATGTTGCCAGACCAAGGTAAAAGGGAGTTATCCGGAAGGAGATCCGGGCCCTAATGTGCCAGCAGCAAGTGAAACTGACCGGTGGTGAGATTGGTAATGTACGGGTAACAGACCCAAACCCCATTGTGATACCCCCAATGAGTGAAATGCTTAATTGGTGTAGAGCAGCAATAGGTCTGAGAGGACAGAACTACCAAGCAGTAGTAGAGTCCCATTGTTCAGAGCACAGACCTACACTCTTGACTGCCAGAGGGGTAGTGGAGGTACATAATGGGAGGGTGCCAGTGCGTCTTCTCAACTGGGGAGAGGATGAAGTCAAATTACCACTTTATGCCACCGTTGCTAAGTTACATGCTGTGGATAAAGGAAAGATGTGTATCTTCGTACCGTGTTAGCCAGAAGATAGAAAAATATTTAGACTTGAGAGTCCTCAGTGGTTGATACCTTTTAATGGTTAACTGAAAAGATGGTAACAAATTGCAAGCTTTCGAGACTACGCAGGTCTCTTCATCAGGCAAAGACTAAAACAAAAACTGAAGAATCACATATTTATACACAAGAGGACACAGGAATAATGCAATAGGTAAGACATGTGACGTGAAGCAGAACTGTCATTATGGCCGAGGGATGAACATAAATATGACTAGTTCATAGATAAGGAGTGAAAGTTTTATTACCCTCTGATTGGGGTCTGGTATTGTGTTGTGATGACCCTAAAAGGTCAGGGAAGCAGATTCCTTAATTGTTGTAGAAAGACATAAAGCTCTGGGATATATTCATCCCAGCACTAAGAGTGTCAAAGGTCATCATAAGTTTATATTCCCAGACTTTTCTATCCTTCTCAGATTTGAAGTTAGATTTTAATACCAGTAATTCCATATCCGGAATCTGCTTCCCTGACCTTTTAGGGTCATCACAACACAATACCAGACCCCAATCAGAGGGTAATAAAACTTTCACTCCTTATCTATGAACTAGTCATATTTATGTTCATTCCTCGGCCATAATGACAGTTCTGCTTCACGTCACATGTCTTACCTATTGCATTATTCCTGTGTCCTCTTGTGTATAAATATGTGATTCTTCAGTTTTTGTTTTAGTCTTTGCCTGATGAAGAGACCTGCGTAGTCTCGAAAGCTTGCAATTTGTTACCATCTTTTCAGTTAGCCTTTAAAAGGTATCAACCACTGAGGACTCTCAAGTCTAAATATTTTTCATGCTGTGGATAATAACTCCATTCACCCGACGGAGCCCTTAACCTCCCCACAACCAGTGGAGGATAACAGCCCGACCACCGAGGTGGAGGATTGGTGTCAACAGCTCCATGTCGGGACGGACACCACTCTAGCCCACCAGAAGCAGGGAGTACATCGAGTAGTTCAGGAGTATGCACAGGTATTCAGCAAACACCCACTCGACTTTGGGAAAATTAAAGGGGTCCAACATCACATCCCCACAGGCAATCATCCTCCCATTAAAGAACGGTACAGGCCTATACCTCCAGCACACTACCAGAAAGCCAAGGAGATGTTGCGTGACATGAAAGAAGGAGGGGTGATAAGGGATAGTTGTAGTCCCTGGGCAGCACCTCTAGTTCTAGTCAGGAAAAAGGATGGAAGCATGAGGATGTGTGTAGATTACAGACAAGTAAATCGCATTACACATAAAGATGCATACACGCATTGAGGAATCCTTAGCTGCCTTAAAGACTGCTAATTACTTTTCCACCCTTGACCTCACTAGTGGGTACTGGCAAGTAGCTGTGGCTGCGGAGGATCGGGAGAAGACGGCTTTCACCACCCCGATGGGACTCTGCGAGTTCGACAGAATGCAATTTGGACTCAGCAGTGCCCCTGGAACGTTCCAGAGAGTGATGGAGAGCTGCCTGGGACATCTCAACTTCGAAACTGTGTTACTGTACCTGGATGACGTAATTGTGTACTCCAAGACGTATGAAGATCACTTGAAGCACCTGGCGGAGGTATTCGAGTCACTGTCCAAGTATGGGATGAAACTGAAGCCTTCAAAGTGCCATCTGCTCAAACAAAAGGTACAGTATCTGGGACATACTGTCAGCTCAGAAGGAGTAGCGCCAGACCCCGAGAAGGTCACCGCCATCCAGAAATGGCCGGAGCCGAAGAACCTCAAGGAGGTGCGACAGTTCCTGGGACTGACAGGATACTACCGGAGGTTTGTAAAGGACTACACTAAGAAAGCAGCGCCTCTGCAAGACCTCCTGGTGGGACAGTCCCTCAAGAGCAGGAATTCTCCATTCCACTGGGGTAAAGAACAGGCTGAAGCATTCAAGGAAATGAAGGAGATCGTGACAGGTGACGAGATCCTAGCCTACCCTGACTACAGCCAACCGTTCCTGCTGTATACTGATGCCAGCAATGAAGGATTGGGAGCTGTCCTCAGTCAGAAGCAAAATGGCCTGGAGAAAGTCATCGCCTATGCAAGCTGGAAGCTCCGCCCAACCGAAAGGAACCCAGAGAACTATAGCAGCTTCAAGTTGGAGTTCCTAGCGCTGGTCTGGGCCATCACGGAGAGGTTTAAGCATTACCTAGCCTCCAGCAAGTTCACTGCCTACACTGATAATAACCCCTTGACGCATCTTGAAACAGCTAAGCTGGGAGCCATGGAACAACGCTGGATGGCTCAGCTGTCAAACTACCAATTCACAATCAAGTACTGAGCGGGCCGCAAGAATGCCAACGCTGATGCCCTATCCAGGATGCCTCATGAATCGGACACAGAGGAAGAAGTGGATGATCTGGAAGAGATTGAAATACCTGCCTTTCACAGGAATGGGATGATCCACGAGCAACAAGCCTGCAGGAGGCCGCGTGGTAAGACGTTAAATCCTTTACCTCACCACAGCTGGAAGGAGACTCAGGACAGCGATCCAGTTGTCAGCCGTATCAAGGAGCTGATAACTCAAGAAGGTTCCTCCTTGGAAAAGGATGCGTCTCCGCAAGCAAAGCAGCTGTGGAATGAGAGAAGTCGGCTGTTTATCTACCGTGAGAAGCTGTGCCGGAGGTACGTCAACCCAAAGACCCATGAGATGGTATGGCAGATAGTTGTCCCCAGAGCAGACATCCAGATGGTGTTGGAAGGCTACCACGATCAAGCGGGGCACTTTGGCTGGAAGAAGCTGGAGACCCTGTTGAAGTGTCGTTTCTACTGGGTGGGAATGCGTAGCTCCATTGAGAGGTGGTGCCAGAACTGTGGACCCTGTGGCATCAGAAGAAAAGACTACAGCAGTCAGAAGGCACCCCTGCAACCCATCAAGACGACTCGTCCCTTGGAGATCGTGGCCCTGGACCATGTCAAGTTGTCACCCAGCAGGTCAGGATACTCCTATGCCCTGACCATGGTGGATCACTACTCCAGGGTCCTGGTGGTCGCCCCTGTCAGAGATCTGATGGCAGAGACAGCAGCAAAGATGTTCTAAGCATATTTCTGCAGACCACACGGATACCCTGGGCAGGTGCTAACTGACCAAGGCCCGGCCTTCGAGGCCGAATTGTTCAAAGAGTTCTGTCACTTGTACGGATGTAAGAAGATAAGAACCACACCGTACCACCCCCAAACCAATGGTCTCTGTGAAAAGATGAATCACATAAGTCATTGACCTGCTGAAGACGGTACCACTTGAAGAGAGGAATCGGTAGCCAGACTTACTACCTGATCTGGTAGATCTGTACAATCACATACCTGTGAGTTCCACCAATTGCACCCCAGCCTATCTCATGCGGGCAAGACCAGGAAAGCTGCCCATGGATCTGGAGCTTGGTGTTGTAGAACCAGAAGCAGATGTGACTACGGAAGACTGGGAAACAAACAGACAGGAACAGTACAGAAAAGTACAGGCCTGCGTTGAAGATAGTCTCAATCGAGTAAGGGATAAACAAGAGGATCACTACAACAAAAGTGCGCCAGCTGAACCTTTCGCACCTGGTGAAGTCGTGCTGAAAAGAAAAAGGAGGATGCACAAACTCGACGATCAATGGGAAAGAGAGCCCTACGTTGTACAGAATTCAAGGTTTGACAACAAGAAAACGTGTATAATTAGCAAAGATGGGGGAAGAACAACTACCACTGTATCCAGAGATCACCTAAAGTTGTGTCCGGATCCGTTAAAGCTTCAGGAAGAGGAACCTGTTGTCAATAAGAAAGAGCGTGATGAAGCAGTCATACATACAGACTTAGGAGATTTCCCGCGGATTGGCCTCGCATTGGAGAAGCTGTAATTGTTCCCATACTCCAATCCTATCAACAACAAGGAGAACCTCTACATCCAGTTGTACCGGTTGTTGCAGTAGAGTCAGCTCCAGAAGAACCTGCTCCAGCAGAACCCCAAGACGCGGAATCCCAAGAAGCTGAATCTCAGGGAGAAGGATCCCCTGCAGAAGTCGAGCCAGTTCACCCAGCTCACAGTGTACTTGCCAGTCCTGTAGAGAGGTTAAGGCAATTCTATAATTCACTTTCACGCAGAACAAACAGGGAAACTGCTACCTCACAGGTCACTGCACCACGCAGGTCAGAACGTAGCACAAAAGGACACATCCCTGCTAGGTTTAGAGATTAGCTCAACCCTTGGCAAATGTAAATAATTGTCTAGAATCACTGTACATAAATGTATATATTGTTGCTTATAATATGCCTTAATATACCGCTATTTATTTATCTGTTTTCCTTTTTGATATTGAAACAAGTGGAATGGACATTATTTTTACTTGTTCCCTCTACCCTTTGAGCATCCTTTTTCCAAAAGAGACTGGGACTTTTATGGCTGCTCATTTCCTCATTGTTTGACTTGTGTATATAGTTATTCATTCACCTGTTATGCAACAGTTTAAGATCCTCACCTCCCGTAAGGGAAGAGTTAAGTTATACAATGTTTTATTGTTTTTCTGTTTTGTATTTCAGCCCTGGAGTGCTGAGTTCTACTAGGGGGGAATGTGGAGCCCAGCTGTGACTGGATTCATATCTCCTGGAAGGGTGCACTGAAGGAATACACCACTAGAGGTCACTATATACATTCACACACGTTCACCCATCCCAAAGACCACCGGAGGGAGCTGTTTAGACATATAAAAAGAGAGTGAACACAGGAAAGAGAGCTCAGTCAGTCTGCAGTAAGGTGAAGTGCAGAGCTGAGATTAGAGAGGCTGCAGAGCCATTCAGTTCAAGAGAGTGGAGGCTAGTAAAAGTGGAACAGAAACCACTCCAGCCTAGTCAGAGCTGAATCTAGTAAGTGCAGCTCAGTGAGAAAGCGTGCCGACGCTTAGAGAGCGGTGAAGAGGCAGCCCACCAACTGCCAGTGTGTGATCGTGTGAGGACCCGGGTAGGCCGAAGGCGAGTGGAAAGTTAATGAGACAGAGGAGCCTTCATAGCTCATCTCAGCAAGTATTGACCGGACACTGGGGTCAGAGCCTATAGGCATCTCCACGACCCATTAGGAGAACACCGGAGTTCCTGGAGGACTACAAGTACCAGGCGTACCACAGAGCTGATACGTAGCAGGATCAGGAGGATGGAGTCTGGCAGGATCCGCCACAAAAGACCCAGTCCTTCCAGAGAGAAGGTCCAACTACAAGGTCAGCCAGGTACAAGACGGAGACCAAGCTAGGCCCAGCTACACGCAGGCCAAGACTTCATTACAAAAAGGCAAGGAACAGGAGGCCACACACCTACTCAGTGGAGGAATCTGGATGTGCACCCTTCACCCTACAGTGGTCCGGGGAGTGCCTGCAACATCTTCAGTAAAGGTACCAAAGTGACTTATGTGTGTGTCTACCTTATTACCCCTAACTGCCGGGTCCCCGTCTGTCCTGCATCCCTAAACATCTATCTGCCCTGAAGGACTCCGCTTTACCTGTGGATGGCTTAACATCTTGCTGCACAATATTAACCCTTCAGTGGATCTGCACAGCAGCGCTGGTCACCCTGACCAGGTACCACAGGTGGCGTCACGAATCCCCATTCCAATATTCAATTCACCTGTAAATATCCCACATTAAAAGGTGAGCCCCAGAGCCACGGACTGAGCTGTGTTGCCGTGACATCCCCCATAGTAGTCTATAGGCTCAGATCCGAGTTCCCACTGCTATGGAGGGCGACTCACAAGTGTCTGTCCTGTCCCCGGTCACTCTTATGGGGCACGTGTGTTATACTCATGGACCTGGAGTGTTCTGCGCCTTTCTCTCTGGTAGTCACTGGGCTTACACTGAATGTCTCTTTCTCTTTGGGCCCCTCTGCTGACGGCGGGCGACGACGGGCACCTTTTTGCACTCTGCTGGAGCACTTCTCTCTCTGGCTGCTGCACGGCTGGCTCGGCTCCGCTCGGTGTGCACGGCTCTGCTCTGCATGGCTCTGCTCTGTACGGCTCTGCTCTGTATGATTCTACTCTGCACGGCTCTGCTCTGTCCTGCAGCAGAGCACCCGGGCTGTCTCTCTCTAAGCTGCTGCTGAGCACTCCGCTCCCCTCAGCGCAGCGGTCCTCCTGCAGACGACGGGGACCCTCTCAGTGCGGTCTGTTGCGTTGCCGGCACTCTGTGTGTGGAGAGAGAGCGGAGCGTGCCGCACACCTGACTGAGTGCTGTACTTCATTGGCACCAAACTCACTTGCGCGCGCTTTTCTCTTTTATTCCCCTGTTGCTGCGCGCACTTTTCTCCTGTCTCTCCCCTCCTTCCTCGGTCAGGAGGAAGCTCCGCCTCTCTACAGCTTCCCACAGGCAAAAGGGGATGGTCCGCCTTACTAAAGCTTCCCCTCCGGAAACAGAGAATGCAGCATCAACAGTTCCGGACCTGGCATGCAGGTACCCGCGGTCCGGTCGTCCCCCTTACACACAGACACAGGAAAAACAGGAAATACAGTCACATGCTCTTCCTGTGTGAGCCTCTGGAAGTTTTTTTTACTTTATAAACAGCATACAAATCTAGCAACTAAACACTCATAGAGATGAATGGAGTTGTTGCACCAAACATATTCCAACAATGCTGCTGTACTTCACACTTAGTTCTGGCCTTAATTGGCTTCAAGTTTTCGTCTTCTGGAACCTTGGTAGCAATCAATCCAGGGGAAACAGGATGAAAACAATCAAACTTTTACTTGACAACTGGCATTCTTTACAGGAATTTAGGATAAGGGCGAATGAGTTGTCTTTACAACTTTAGCTTTAGTTCACGGTATGGGTAATAGTGCCCTCCCTAGCACTAGGAATTTTTTTCCACCACTAGCAGTGCACCCAAATTGTAACATCGCCCACATCCTAGAGTTTGTGACCGTCTTTCCCACTTTAACGTTACAGACTGAGTGCTCCCAAGGGCCCATCTTGAGGCTCTCCAGGCTAGTAGACAGAATCACACGGAAAAGTATTTTTGGCAATCCAATGCCCCGAGTATTAGGCCCACGTTGTCCTTATCAGTCTATTGCGTGAGACTGTTGCTGTCACTTCACACTACTGTCCTCCACTGAACTGTCACTAACTGAATTTGGCACTAACTCTCAGTTCCCCTTACCAAAACTGGGTCCGGCCATTACAGTTAACCCTGCCTAGACTAGATTGCAGCCCCAGGGGGTGTTACACTTAACAACATGCATGAATATAAAATACATTCAACCACTTTGAGTGTCAGGAAGCAGACCATTAGATCCATCACTCCTAAATTACATATGCAGGAAGGGATGAAGAGACTGTGGGCCTGATTTATCATTTGTATTTTTTAAGTGCCTTTTATTTTTTTATATTCTTGATAATGTTTTTGGTTAAAATGCTTTAAAATGGTGCATGTGGTTTATGAATTTTGCGCAAAATATAAAATTCTCTTTTCCTGTATTAATTCAATCCTTTTTACACCATCAGACTGGACCGCAGCGGACCGACCCCCGGGTGAGTATAATAAAACTCGCTTTTCTTCTCTGTCAGGTTAGATCGAGGGCTTATCTACAGCATTCTATAATGCTGTAGATAAGCCCCGAAAGGCAGTGGCTGCAGCTTGGTGTGGAAAAATGAGCTGACAGATTCCCTTTAAGTTTATGAGCAATTTTGCAAAATTTCTGCTTTTTACAGTAAACTAATTAAACAAGAACAATTTAACTATTACAATTTACAATTTAAGAATTTCAATAGCTCAACATTAGAGATGAGTGGACAAGGCAAAATTTGAATTCACCTGTTCACGTGGATTTTACCGGAGTATTCTATTTGCTGTCCGGTCCTCCATGCCTCCATCGCATTGCACCTCCGGCCCACTGTTTATTCCGGGTCTGGGTTTCCAACAGCGAGCAGGCCCCGACAATAATTACATCAGAGTAGTGAACTTCAAGGCCTGCTCATGACCGGAAATCCCAGTGTACATAGACATAGGCCTTAAGATGTGGTGCAACTGAGGCACAGAGGACTGGAAAGGGGCAAAGAACAGCAGAGGACAGCCAGAAAGGTAAGTGGTCAGTAAAAGGTTAAAAAGGAAAAAATATATACCTTATCGCACACTTTTCCTGGTGTCCCCGCTGCTCCATGCCCATTGTCCTTTGTACCTCAATCTCATTGCATCCCTGTGTTTGCATCTCCACCGCAGGAAAGCCTACATGTGACGCGACCAAGACACAGAAGACCGGACAGCGGGCAGGGAGCAGCATCGGCAGCCGGAGAGGTGAGCAGTGAGGTAGGGCGAGTACATATTTTTTCCATTTAACGGACCTCTACTGTTCAGCTACATGATGGCCACAGCTGGCCAACATTTTACTGCATTTGAGCAGAATGAATTATGAGAAATTCCATTCCAGTGTCAGTTGAATTCCAAACAGAGTACACGATGTGAATACTTCTCCGTCCAATTATGACAAGAGCATTCTTAAAGTGATACCTTTATTGGCTAACCAGAAAATTATATGTTCGCTAGCTTTCAGAGCTCAAAGGCTCCTTCTTCAGGCAAGATTACATTTGGAATAATAAGAAAGACACATTAGATGCTTACTATAGTAGGAAATTTGTTCAAGACCTGGGAAGTGTGATGCCTTCAAAAGATAAGCAAAGGAAATCGAATTAGCATTTTCATACAAATAGAGAGCTAGTGGGAACGTGTTCTTAGCTATCTGGAGTCCTTCTGGTGAAGGTGTGAACTGTGTCTATGTAGTGGACCATAAAACCGGGTGTTAAGTTGAGTCCTAGTGTCAAACTATTGAACATCCTAATAAGTTTGAATTCCCATATATGTAGTTCCCTGTCTTTACTGTCTGAACAGATCCGAATATATCTCAGAGCTTGACTGTAGATGATGGATTTTTTTGTGTGTTTTGGATGAAAGCTGTTCCATCTAAGGTATGCTGGACGTCCTGTGGGCTTATGGTAAATTTCATCCAAGACACACAAAAAAATCCATCATCTACAGTCAAGCTCTGAGATATATTCGGATCTGTTCAGACAGTAAAGACAGGGAACTACAGCTGCTATCTCTGAGGAATACATTCCTACAACAAGGATACCATCCACTGGTAATAGATGAACAGATCCACAGGGCTACAAGAATCCCAAGAAGCAACCTCCTGGATTACAAACTGAGAGAGGACAACAACAGGGTACCTCTTGTGGTCACATACAACCCCCACATGAGCATCCTAAGGAAAATTGGTGCTGATCTCCAACCCATATTCCACAGAGACCACAAATTGAAAGACATATTCCCAGAACTACCACTCCTCTCCTACAAACAGCCCCCTAACTTAAGGAATCTCCTTGTCAGAAGTGTCCTCTCGTCACCATCAGTGACTGGCACATTCCCATGTAACAACAAAAAATGCAAAACTTGTACCCACATATTACCAACAAATACAGTCCATGTACCAAACACAAATCAGGACTATAAGGTCATGGGTTCCTTTTCATGTACATCCTCCAATGTGGTGTACATGATACAATGTACAAGGTGCCCTGGAGCTATCTATATTGGGGAAACCATGCAAAAACTACAAACAAGGATGAATCTACACAGACATACGATCAGGAATGAAATGGACACGCCTGTGGGAAAACATTTCTCTGAAACTGGACATTGTATGACAGACTTAAAAGTCTTAATACTAAAAGGTCATTTTAAGGATGACAGGGAGAGAAAAATATGGGAATTCAAACTTATTAGGATGTTCAATAGTTTGACACTAGGACTCAACTTAACACCCGGTTTTATGGTCCACTACATAGACACAGTTCACACCTTCACCAGAAGGACTCCAGATAGCTAAGAACACGTTCCCACTAGCTCTCCATTTGTAAGAAAATGCTAATTCGATTTCCTTTGCTTATCTTTTGAAGGCATCACACCTGTCACGCTGTATAGCAGATATATATATATGTGATGACAGTAATCTATATCAAAAGGGCAACATACTATATAACATGCGCATAGATATATGATAACATAGAATTACCTGACAGAATGTCCAGTGGGTCAATACGGAATCCGTTATACGCTGTCTCCGGCTAGAGGGTACCGGGGTCTATGCTGACCCTAAACTGGGGTCCTAACTAATCCCTCTACCTGGAGGTACTGTTAAAGGTACAGAGGTCCAGGCCACCAGCGTAAACCCTGTCTCCTATCAATCCCTGCCAACTGTAATCTAGTCCTAAGAAGGACCCTGATTACCACCAAAGGGAATGAACAGGTAACGGTTAATGAACAGAAAGACATACAAGAAAGACAAGAAATAAAGTAAATAAAGTCTTACATACAACACTCACACACAGTAGGAACACCTAAGGTCTCAGAGATAAACTATAAGCTGTAAGAGTAAAAACAACTAAGGAGCTCTTAGCTTAAGTATTCTCAGAACCGATCCAGTCTGCTAGACTACATGAATGCTTTCACCGGCATCTAACAAGCAGACTGGCAGGTATATGAAGGAATCTAATTAGAACATAATCAAAAGCAGCCGGGCGAGGCTGGACCTAGTCTTAGCAAAGAGCTAGGTAAAATTAACTCCCTCATTACCAAACACAAAGAAACAGCAACTCAGCTGTGAGAAGTCAGAGTGTGTAATCGCGACGATCCTCGTGGCGATACACCCATGACAGTACCCCCCCCCTCTACGAGGGGACTCCGGACCCTCAGGGCCAGGTCTGCCCGGGTGAGTTGTGTGAAAGGTCCGAACCAATCGATCTGCGTTAACATCAGACGCAGGGACCCACGTCCTTCCTCAGGACCATACCCCCTCCAATGAACCAAGTACTGAAGGGATCGGCGACTGAGACGTGAGTCAATGATTTTCGACCCATGAAATTCCACGTTATCATTGACCACCACTGAAGGAGGAGGTAGAGGTGACGGTATGACTGGTGCCACATACTTTTTAAGTAATGACTTGTGAAACACATTATGAATTTTAAACGTAGGAGGGAGGTCCAGACGAAATGCCACAGGATTAATTATGGAACTGATCCTGTACGGCCCGATGAATCTGGGACCCAACCTCCAGGAGGAAACTTTAAGTTTTATATTCCTGGTAGACAACCAAACCAGATCGTTCACCTTCAGATCTAGACCAGAAACTCTCCCCCTATCAGCCATCCGTTTGTAACGGTTCCCCGTAACCTTCAGTCTTAACCGATCTGGAACTATCAGTCTCCCTGGAAGTCCCACAGGGGCGTCCCCCTGAGCCCCCAATACCTCCCCCTCAAGCTCAGAGCATACAGCTGACACTACAACTCCCTCCTGAGGAATAGGAACCGGATCATCCGTCTTCCCGGCCCCTGGGAAAGTACGAGATAAGGCATCAGGAAGCAACTTTATTGAGCAGTCATATGCGCGATGAGGAGGTAACTCTTTACACCCCTCCTCTGAGAACATCTCCCCAAAGTCCTCCAGAAAAGGAGACAAAGTCCTAGGCACAACCGCACCGATGACCGTGCTCATGCAGTTATCCCTGCAAAATTCACCCCACTGGCTTATCTTTCTGGATTGCCAATCAATCACTGGGTTATGTTTAGCCAACCAAGGAAGTCCCAACACAAGAGGAGTAGGTAGACCCTCCAACACATAACAAGACAATTGCTCTTTATGTATTGCCCCTACTCGAAGATCTATGTTATGAACAGCTTGTACCAAGCTACCTTGACCGAGAGGTCTAGAATCAATAGAGACTATAGGGACCGGTTTGGCCAATACACTCAGTTGCATACCATTCGCCTGGGCAAACCGAGCGTCCACCAGATTAGCCCCGGACCCACTATCAAGAAAAACAGAAATCCTCTCAGTTCTAGTACCAATCACCACCTCCGCAGGCACGAGAAACTGAGAGGGATTTGGGGACGAAATACACACTCCCAGGTTAACTCCTTTGCTCAAAGAGGCCTGGGATGGACACCCCCCAACAAAATGTCCCTCTCTCCCGCAAAAGAAACACCTTCTAGTATTGCGGCGCACCGCCGATTCCCTCCTACAAAAAGATGTCCCTCCCAACTGCATGGGTTCCTCAGAACAGACCAGGGGAACCTCAGTATAAGGGACTTTAGTAGTAGGTGGAGTCATCACGGGAGGCGGAGTTACCTCGCGTCTTCCCCGAATTCGTCTATCAATGCGAATAGCGAGGGCCATAGCGGCCTCCAGTGACGGGGGAGAATCATACTGAGCCAACACATCCTTTAATTTGTCAGACAACCCTTGACAAAACTGGCTCCTAAGAGCTGGGTCATTCCACTGAGTATCTGTTGCCCATCTACGGAACTCAGAAGAATATTCCTCCGCTGGACGATTTCCTTGCCGTATTTTACGTAACTTTGTTTCAGCAAGGGAAACTCGATCCGGATCATCATATACCAGACCCAGGGCAGTAAAAAATCGATCCACTGACTGGAGATCTGGGGAGCCTGGAGGAATAGAGAACGCCCAAGTTTGAGGGTCCCCTTGTAAGAGTGAGATAACAATTCCCACCCTCTGCTCTTCACTCCCAGATGACCGAGGCCGCAGCCGAAAGTACAATTTACATGCCTCCCGGAAAGTAAAAAATTTGTCCCGCCCACCAGTGAACCTGTCCGGGAGAGCAACCTTAGGTTCAGATCTGGTTTGCTCCGGGGGAGACAAAACCTTGGACTTAATGTCTGCAAACTCCATGGACAACCCCTGCAACTGCCGGGCCAGCTGGGCTACTGGATCCATGACAGCTGGGGAGAATCTTTAGTATGGCCGGTGAAAATGTCACGCTGTATAGCAGATATATATATATGTGATGACAGTAATCTATATCAAAAGGGCAACATACTATATAACATGCGCATAGATATATGATAACATAGAATTACCTGACAGAATTTCCAGTGGGTCAATACGGAATCCGTTATACGCTGTCTCCGGCTAGAGGGTGACCGGGGTCTATGCTGACCCTAAACTGGGGTCCTAACTAATCCCTCTACCTGGAGGTACTGTTAAAGGTACAGAGGTCCAGGCCACCAGCGTAAACCCTGTCTCCTATCAATCCCTGCCAACTGTAATCTAGTCCTAAGAAGGACCCTGATTACCACCAAAGGGAATGAACAGGTAACGGTTAATGAACAGAAAGACGTACAAGAAAGACAAGAAATAAAGTAAATAAAGTCTTACATACAACACTCACACACAGTAGGAACACCTAAGGTCTCAGAGATAAACTATAAGCTGTAAGAGTAAAAACAACTAAGGAGCTCTTAGCTTAAGTATTCTCAGAACCGATCCAGTCTGCTAGACTACATGAATGCTTTCACCGGCATCTAACAAGCAGACTGGCAGGTATATGAAGGAATCTAATTAGAACATAATCAAAAGCAGCCGGGCGAGGCTGGACCTAGTCTTAGCAAAGAGCTAGGTAAAATTAACTCCCTCATTACCAAACACAAAGAAACAGCAACTCAGCTGTGAGAAGTCAGAGTGTGTAATCGCGACGATCCTCGTGGCGATACACCCATGACAACACCTCCCAGGTCTTGAACAAATTTCCTACTATAGTAAGCATCTAATGTGTCTTTCTTATTATTCCAAATGTAATCTTGCCTGAAGAAGGAGCCTTTGAACTCTGAAAGCTAGCGAACATATAATTTTCTGGTTAGCCAATAAAGGTATCACTTTAAGAATGCTCTTGTCATAATTGGACGGAGAAGTATTCACATCGATTTTTCTGGCTAACACGGTACCACAATATAATTTATTATTGTACACCAAACAGAGTACACCTCATTCTACTTAATGTGCTTCTGATTAGGTGATCACCTGAACCAAATTTTATTTAATGAAGGAAAATATAAAAAACACTGCTGTGGTGTTCACAGTCCCCTTGCAGTAGGACAAGGTGGATGGCAAAACAAGTGCTAGTAATATCCCAAAAGTAATAGGAATGAAAAAATAACTTTTAACCATGCCAAAGGAGTTGAAAAGAAAAGTCTTGACTGAGGAAAAGAAGGGCTCAACTCTGGCTTTACTAGCAGAGGGATACAGTGAGCGTCATGTTTTCTCCATCCTTAAAATTTCTAAGACAGCAGTCCATTACAACAAGGTCAAGCAGCAAACATTGGGGACAACAAAGATACAGACCGGCAGAGGGCGGAAATGACTCTCCACTGACTGCGATGACCGTCATCTTATTCGAATGTCACTCAGCAAACCGCAGGATGACATCAAGTGACCTATGAAAGGAATGGCAAATGGTTGCTGCGGTGAAGTGCACGGCAAGAACAGTTCATAACAGGCTCCTAGAGGCAGGGCTCAAGTCATGTAAAGCTAGAAAAAAGTCTTTCATCAATGAGAAGCATAGAAGAGCCAGGCTGAAGTTTGCCCAAGACAATAAAGATTGGACCATAGAGGACTGGAGTAAGGTAATCTTCTCTGATGAGTCTAATTTTCAGCTTTACCCAACACCTGGTCATCTATTGGTTAGACGGAGACCTGGAGAGGCGTACAAGCCACAGTTTCTTGCACCTACTGTGAAATTTGGTGGAGAATCGGTGCTGATCTGGGGATGCTTCAGCAAGGCTGGAATTGGGCAGGTTAATCTTTGCGAAGGATGTATCAATCAAGCCACATACAAGGTTATCCTGGAAAAACAGTTGATTCTTTCTGCTCAGGCAATGTTCCACAACTCTGAGGACTGTTTTTTCCAACACGACAATGCGCCATGCCACACAGCTAGATCGATCAATGTGTGGAAGAAGGACCACCACATCAAATCCCTGTCATGGCCAGCCCAATCTCCAGGCCTGAACCCCATTGAAAATCTCTGGAATGTAATCAAGAGGAAGATGGATAGTCACAAGCCATCAAGCAAAGAACTGCTTAAATTTTTGTACCAGGAGTGGCATAAGGTCACCCAAAAGTACTGTGAAAGACTGGTGGAAAGCATGCCAAGACGCATGAAAGCTGTGATTAAAAATCATGGTTATTCCACAAAATATTGATTTCTGAACTTTTCCTGAGTTAAACCATTAGTATTGTTGTTTCTAAATGATTATGAACTTGTTTTCTTAGTATTATTTGAGGTCTGCAAGCACTGCATTTTTTTGTTATTTTGACCATTTCTCATTTTCTGAAAATAAATACTAAATTTATTGCTTGGAAATTCGGAGACATGTCAGTAGTAGGGTTGAGCGATACTTTCCGATTTTGCAAAATATCGGATCGGATTGGATCGGCCCGATACTGAAAAAGTATCGGATATCGCCGATTCCGATACCGGAAATCAATGCAAGTCAATGGGACAAAAATATCGGAATTAAAAAAAACCCTTTCTTTCCTTGTAGGTTAATTGTACATGAAGGAAAACAACAAAGAATAATGTAGAATGTATTGGGAGAGGTGGAGGAGACATTGAAGGCATAGAGGTTTAACCCAATCAAATGGAATAGCAGGAATACATTTTTTTAAGACATTCCGAGTTACGAAGAAATTGACTATGTTGCTAACCTTTTTTCTATTTTGGCACATATGTATGTTTCACTACTTCCATGCTCTTCACCTTCTTTTTTACTTCTGCCACACTTTCTCCTTCATGATCCTCAGCAGCTGCATATTTTTCATCAACTTATTCTTCACCTTATTTATTTTCTTCTTAAACTTCTTCCTATTCATCTTTTTGGTAACATTACTCATATTCTTCTTATTCAACTATTATTCTTCTTCATATTCTACTTCTTCATCTTCTTCCTATTCATCTTCTTCATCATATTCTTATTTGTGACAGACATTCCTGTAGTTGTAATCTGTTAAAGTTTGAAGATTTCATCCTTCCGTTCTTGCTGTCACAAAAGATTTACAACAGTATTTGTCCGTGTTCAGTTTTGCCTGCAGCAGCAGGCATTTTCCAGGGGCACCACGAGGAGGAACGGACTCACCCCCATACACTGCTTAGTCTTCTTCTGCTTAGAATTTAGAGCATATATTTTGCTCTTCATTTTGGTCTTATACTTCATGTTCTTCTGCTTTTTGATCTTCTGCTTATTGTTCTTCTGTCTCTTGTTCTGTATCTTGTAGTTTGTCTTAACCTTCTTTGTCCTGTTGGTGATCTTCTTCTGGGTAATCTTTTATTTTTTCTTTGTGATGGTGTTCAGGCTGGTTGGCTTCATGCTCGTCGTCCTTGTTGTCGTCATCTTCTTCGGGGTGGTCTTCAGGGTCGTCGTCTTCAGGGTCCTCGTCTTCGGGGTCGTCGTCTTCTTCGGGGTGGTCTTCAGGGTCGTCGTCTTCAGGGTCGTCGTCTTCAGTGTTGGAGTCAGGGAGATCCAGAGTGATTACCCAAAAAATCATTTAAAAAAATCTTCAACTTGGAAATGTAGCTGAAGGTACAAGAAGGCTGAGTAACTTCCGAGAACCAGCTGACGGTACTGGAACCCGGACGGGTAGCAGATGGTACAAGAGACAATGGAAGTAACGAGGACCAGCTGACTGTGCTGGAACCCGGAGGGGCAGCAGAAGGAACAGAGCCAATGGCACAACCGAGGACCAGCTGACGGTACTGGGACATGGTTACTAAGCAAGAGGTATCTGTGCTACAAAGCACTACCAAGGACCAGCAGACGTTGCTGGAACACGGATACCGAGATGGAGGCACCTAGGCCAAAGGCACTGCCGAGAACCAGCTGACGGTACTGGAACCCGGACGGGTAGCAGAGGGTACAAGAGCCAATGGAAGTAACGAGGACCAGCTGACTGTGCTGGATCCCGGAGGGGCAGCAGAAGGAACAGAGCCAATGGCACAACCGAGGACCAGCTGACGGTACTGGGACACGGTTACTAAGCAGGAGGTACCTGTGCTACAAAGCACTACAAAGGACCAGCAGACGTTGCTGGAACTCGGATATCGAGATGGAGGCACCTAGGCCAAAGGCACTGCCGAGAACCAGCTGACGGTACTGGAACCCGGACGGGTAGCAGAAGGTACCCATGAAAATTCAAGTTGAAAGGCCTCGAGCCGGCCACAGTTACCAAATCCCACAGTCCTACAGGGGGTGCTTGTCCTATTGGCACAACGGAAACAACCTTTATTTACATATCCCGCAGCCCACATAGGAAGCACCTAAACTGCAGGCACCATAGAGTCGGCTAACCCGACCGCACCACGACAGGACAACTTATTGGAGGCAAAGTGATGTTGACACTGCCAGAAAACAGCTGGCGTGCTGTAACCAGGCTGGGCAGGAGTGAGTACCCATGCCAAAGACACTTCCGAGCATCAACTGGCGGTGTTGGAACCCAGGGATGAGAGGAGAACATGGTAGAGGCAGCAGGACTTTTTGCCGTACACACAGCAGGGGAACAGCTGACATTACTGAACCCCAGTAACACAGGAGCGAGTGTTGACTGTGCAGACAGCACTTCCGAGTAGCAACTGGCAGTGTTGGAGCCCAGGGATGAGAGGAGAACAGGGTTGGAGGCAGCAGGACTTTTTGCCGTACACACAGCAGGGGAACAGCTGACATTACTAAACCCCAGTAACACAGGAGCAAGTGTTGACTGTGCAGACAGCACTTCCAAACAGCAACTGGCGGTGTTGGAGCCCAGGGATGAGAGGAGAACAGGGTGGAGGCAGCAGGACTTTTTGCCGTACACACAGCAGGGGAACAGCTGACATTACTGAACCCCAGTAACACAGGAGCAAGTGTTGACTGTGCACACAGCACTTCCGAGCAGCAACTGGCGGTGTTGGAGCCCAGGGTCAGTCATGGTGTATGCTGAGGCCTAGTATGAGCAACTTTGTAACTTTAAATTGGAGGCAGCAAGACTTTTTGCCGTACACACAGCAGTGGAACAGCTGACATTACTGAACCCCAGTAACACAGGAGCGAGTGTTGACTGTGCAGACAGCACTTCCGAGCAGCAACTGGCAGTGTTGGAGCCCAGGGATGAGAGGAGAACAGGGTCGAGGCAGCAGGACTTCTTGCCGTACACACAGCAGGGGAACAGCTGACATTACTGAACCCCAGTAACACAGGAGCAAGTGTTGACTGTGCACACAGCACTTCCGAGCAGCAACTGGCGGTGTTGGAGCCCAGGGATGAGAGGAGAACAGGGTGGAGGCAGCAGGACTTTTTGCCGTACACACAGCAGGGGAACAGCTGACATTACTGAACCCCAGTAACACAGGAGCGAGTGTTGACTGTGCAGACAGCACTTCCGAGCAGCAACTGGCAGTGTTGGAGCCCAGGGATGAGAGGAGAACAGGGTGGAGGCAGCAGGACTTTTTGCCGTACACACAGCAGGGGAACAGCTGACATTACTGAACCCCAGTAACACAGGAGCGAGTGTTGACTGTGCAGACAGCTCTTCTGAGCAGCAACTGGCGGTGTTGGAGCCCAGGGTCAGTCAGGGTGTAGGCTGAGGCCTAGTATGAACAACTTTGTAACTTTAAATTGGAGGCAGCAGGACTTTTTGCCATACACACAGCAGGGGAACAGCTGACATTACTGAACCCCAGTAACACAGGAGCGAGTGTTGACTGTGCAGACAGCACTTCCGAGCAGCAACTGGCAGTGTTGGAGCCCAGGGTCAAGGAGGGTGTGTAAATACTATATACAGTATTTGCCTTGTTACGTGGCACTTAAAAATGTAGATACTCCAAACAAGAGAAAGATAAGCTTTACTACCATATGATGATGAATTGAATTTAAAAAATATATAGAAATAAATAATTTACAAAGATAAACGCATATATTCACATGGTGAAAAGCAATGCAAAGAAAAAAAAAATATTAAGGAATCGGATATAGGGGTTTAAATAAATGCATACAAGTACATTTCAGAATCCATTAATGCTGGCTAAGTAACAGTACGTACACCTGTAATATCGTCTAGACAATGAATGTAGGATTTCGAAACATCATCAGCATTCCAAGTTATATGTGACATAAAAAAAAAAAAAATCGGTATATAATGATGTAACTTAACCGTTTCTGCAAATATATAAAATCTCCATCATCTAATCCTGATAATATGGGCCAATAATCAATTTTATGATCAAACATAACCTCGAAAAAGTGCATAGTGTATTGTGAAAATTGCTATTTATGCCTGACAGTGCACTTGCAAGCATGACAACGGATAGATAAGGTATATATCGATCAGACTGCATAGCCACTGATGCTGAATGGCGATATAATACTCTACCTCTATAAAGTGTGCGTCACTACTCAAGCTCGTTTTTCATATAGCTTGATAAAGAGGGGACGTGGATGTATGCTTGCGCCTTTGTTTTGACGAACAGACTGGCTTCCTGCTGTGACGCGTTGGGTAGTGGAACGTCTGTGCGTCATATGATGCTGACTAACATTCACGTTGCGCATCGTTCATCATCGCTAGCGTACCGACAACACAAAGTCATTGTCATGACTGCTTTACTCAGTATACATGCACCTATGATGAAACATACACGCACGTCCCCTCTTAGAGAAGAAGCTACAAGAAAAACGTGCAGGAGGTGTGCCGCAGCCTTTTTTGAGGTACAGTATTATATCGCCATTGTACAGGTGTCGCTATTCACTGTGATACCTAGATATCATTAACCTTTTCTATCACTTGTTGTTTCAGCTGCACTTGCAGGTATATATTTTGCTATTGTCAGTATGCACAATTCACTTTTTCGAGGTAATGCATGATTTGTGGGCCTTATTATCAGGATTACATGATGGACCTTTCTGAAATGGGGTGTGAAATAAGATTGTGGCTAAATCTGTGTATTTTTTAATGTCACTAATATAAGTAATGATGATGAGGAGTAGTCCTACATCCATTGTTTGCACTATATTAGAGGTGTAGATCCGGTTCCTTAAGCAACAATGGATTAGTAAATGTACTTGTATGCCTTCATTTCCAACCTGAGACCACTGAAGGCTAACCTTCGCACTCCAGCTGTTGTCAAAGTACAACTCCCATTATGCACTTCCAACCTTGCAGCATTTGAGGCATGCTGTGAGTTGTAGTTCTACAATTTGTGGAGTGCCAAGTTTCGCCATCACTACCCTATACCATATGTAGGCTTTTTGGTTTGCATTTGTATTCGACATGTGCATATATGCACTAATATTTACAAATTATTTAGTAACATATTTGGGCCAACGATTAATCATTTTCTGGTTTTAAAGCTGCCATTGCACTCGTTTAGAGCATAGAAATCAGGGTGTAGCCTCATACTAATGTGGAGCCAGTTAGACATGTCATGTTGTTTTCAGCATGTGTAGGTAGCAGGAATTATTGCCGGACACACAGCAGGGGAACAGCTGGCGTTACTGAACCCCACAAACACATCAGCGAGTGTTTTGATCTGTGCATCCAGCACTTCTGAGCAGCAACTGACGGTGTTGAAGCCAGGGTCAAGGAGGGTGTAGGCTGATGCCTAGTATGAGCTGGTGTAACTTTTATTTTGAGGTAGCAGGAATTATTGCCGGACACACAGCAGGGGAGCAGCTGGCGTTACTGAACCCCACAAACACATCAGCGAGTGTTTGATCTGTGCATCCAGCACTTCTGAGCAGCAACTGGCGATGTTGAAGCCCAGGGTCAAGGAGGGTCTTGAAATACAATATAGAGTTGTTGCCTTGTTACGTGGCACTTGGAAATGTATATACTCCAAACTAGAAAAACTTAAGCTTTACTAGGACCATAAAATGATGCATTGCAATCAAAAATATAGAAATAAAGACAGTGTAATGTATGGTGTACAGTTCATATAGCGTCTTGTGCTTGGGTGCGAGGAAAACACATGAGACACAGGTTTGATATAGAAGGACTTGTATTACTTCATACAAGTGGCAAAAAGGGTCACACAGTTTGCAGGTACAGAAGCAGGAGACACAGCAGGCCAGAGTAACTTAAGCTCAGCAATAACTCTCCACAACAGGTTCAGGATCTCTTCTCTGTTACCGTAGTTCCATGCAAACGTGGATTTATCAAATAGCAGGTTTCCAGAGTCCACAAGTGTTCCAAAGTTCCTCAGTAGGAAATAGCTGGAGTACAAAGTCCAAGGTTTTCCAGGAGTCAGGTCACAGGCTCACTGCAGGCTTGATTCTGAAGCACTGATTGCTCAGCTGAGGCTGCTTAAGAAGCAAGAGGGAGAGAATCAGGGTGGGAACATGAAAGCTGGAAACTCCATATTGACTGAGGGCAAGATAGCTGCAGCAAGACAGAAAGCAAAATGGCCGACGGAAAAACTGAGTTTCAAGAAACATGTACAAAGAACCTTACATTACTCCCCCCTTAGGGACAACCTCCGGATGACCTCAGACCAGGCTTGTCTGGGTACCTCTGATGAAACTGGCGGAGCAAACGAGGAGCATTAACGTTATCGACTGGTTCCCATGAGTTGTCCTCCACTGGGTAGCCCTGCCATTTAATCAAATATTGTAACTGATTTCTGTACAACCTGGAATCTAGAATCCTTTCCACCACAAATTCTTCCTGACCATCGACTAGCACTGGGTCAGGGCAAGGAGAAGAACGTCCAGGAAACGTATTGGGTGTTGCAGCCTTTAGTAGGGATACATGAAAGACAGGGTGGATTCTCATAGTTCTGGGCAGTTGAAGACGACAAGCAACGGCACTTATAATTTTACTGATTTTATAGGGTCCAATGCACTTATGTCCCAACTTAGACGATGGAATCCTTAACTTAAGATTTCTGGTTGACAGCCAGACCAAGTCTCCTACCTTGAAAGCTGGTGCAGGTTTACGAAATTTATCTGCTGCTTTCTTGTACCTTTCCTGAGCCAATTCCAGATTTTTATTTAGAAGATCCATATTCTTTTGTAAAGACGTGATTCTTTCAGCCACTGCTGGCAAGGGCGTTTCTATGGGAAATCGAAGAAGAATGTTAGGATGATAACCTAGATTGGAGTAAAAAGGAGACTGCTTAGTGGAGGCGCTCTGAGAGTTGTTATAAGAGAACTCAGCCAGTGGAAGTAGATCCACCCAATCATCCTGTAGGTGGCAGATAAAGCAGCGGAGATACTGCTCCAGGGTCTGATTGGTTCTTTCTGTCTGTCCATTAGTCTGGGGATGAAAAGCAGAAGAAAGATTTACTTTAATGTCCAATGCGGCACAGAAATTTTGCCAAAACCTTGAAGTGAATTGCACCCCTCGATCCGAAATGACCTCATCCGGTACTCCATGTAAGCGAAACACATTCTTAATCATCAAGTCTGATGTCTATTTTGCAGTGGGTAAGCCGACACAAGGGATAAAATGAGCTGCCTTTGTTAAACGATCAACCACCACTAGAATGGTGTTCTTTCCCTTGAGAGGTTGGTAACTCCACAATGAAGTCCATAGAAATGGATCCCCACGGGCGGGACGGGGTGGGAAGGGGTTGCAACAGCCCAGTTGGGGGAGGGCGAGGTGTTTTGCATCTTGCACAGACTTCACATGAAGTGACATAGTTTAAAACATCTTTCCTGTAAGTGGGCCACCAAAAGAAACGAGAAAGAAATTCCTAGGTCTTTAGAATTCCTCTATGCCCACTATTTTGGAATCGTGGATGGAGTTTGCAATACTCTTAATCTGACTTTTTTCAGTATATACAGACGTTGTCCCGAATCCACACACCATTCTTAAAGACAAGACTTATGTCCCTTGGGGGTTGTGCCAACAAGGAATCCGCATGGTATGCTTCCTTGATGCCCTTAAGTAGTCTTGATTATGAATCACTCCCCCGGAATCTAGAGTCAGGAAGAATAGTCTTAGGAGGAGTAAATGGCGGGTCTCTGCTGAATGAATCCTAGAGAGTGCATCAGCCTTTCCATTGCGCGATCCTGGCCCATAAAAATTACAAAATTAAATTGGTTTAGGAAAAGATTCCAGCGAGCCTGGCGAGGAGTCAGGCACTTAGCCGACCCGATAAATTCAAGGTTTCGATGGTCTGTCAGGACGACTATTTGCTGTGCAGCTCCCTGAAGAAGGTGTCTCCATTCTTTGAAGGCGGCAATAATGGCCAACAACTCTCTATTGCCCACACATTTGTTCCTCTCAGCCCAAGACAAACTGCTGGGAAAAGAAGGCACGGGGGTGCCCAAAACATTCTTCTCACCTGTTCTCTGAGAGAGTATAGCTCCAACAACACAGTTGAAGTATCCACCTCTATTACGAAGGCAAGTTCGGGTTGGGATTTTACTAAGATAGGTGCGGTGGTAAATTTATCCTTTAGACGGAAAATGCTTCCTGGGCTTGGGGGGTCCAGAAACCTAGACTCTTTCCGGGTAAGTTGGGTGATAGGGACACTACCTCAGAGAAATTCCTAATGAAACGTCTATAGAAGTTGGCAAACCGATTGAAGCGCTGCACTCCTTAAAATTTCTAGGAATTGGCCAAACCTTGATGACTTGGGTCTTCTTCCATCCATACTAATCCCTTGTGGTTTGACAGACATACCCCAGAAAATTGAATTTCGGCCTAAGGAATTCACACTTTTCAAGTTTGATGTAAAGATGGGTTTTTTCTTAGACGTTTCTAAGACCATTCTCACATGTCCCATGATGTTCCTCTGTGGAGTTAGAAAAATTAGAATATCATCCAATAAATCACCACGAATGTATCTAGGAGATCCCTGAAAAATGCATTCACCAAGTGTTGGAAAGGGGGGCT